>PVKZ01005128.1:0-15510 GCA_004027375.1 Macroglossus sobrinus
ATCTATATCTATATCTATATCTATATCTATATCTATATCTATATCTATATCTATATCTATATATCTATATCTATATCTATATCTATATCTATATCATCTATATCTATATCTATATCTATCTATCTATATAAACAGACATTACGAAATAAAGGTTATAGAACATCTTGAACTCTAAAGTCACTTTGGGGAGAAAAATGGCAGTTTCTTATAAAGTTATACACACGCTTAAAATATGACCCAGCAAGCTCATGCCCATATATTTACCCATGAGAAATCAACACGTATGCCCACACGTGTACAGAAATATTTACAGCACATGTCAACATAACACTCCAACCCTGGAAGCGAGGTAAAGACCAGCAACTGATGAATGGATAAATAAATTTTGGTAAACCCATAAAAAGGAATCGCTCTCAGCAAACAAAAAGAATGAATTACTGACACACACACACACCACAAAGTTAAGTCTCAAAAGTATTTTTCTGAGAAGTAAGCCCCTATATTTGTCTTTGTAGGGTGTTTAGTTTTATAATTTGGGAGATGTTTTTCTATACATTAAAGAAGCGAATGGACACAATTTCCTGAGAAAAAGGAACTACGTATCCACACAACAAATTCATGGCACAATTCTCATCATGTGCATTTTCCTATCATCCATATTTATGTCTTCACCAATAAGAGATGACACTTCATATGTATAAAGACAAGATAATAAATTCTATGTATTTCATTTTTCAGATGAGGTTTGTGATTCTCTCAGCCTGAGAGAAACCCTGTGGAGTTTTCTGGGATGACAATCTAGTCCCATATAAATGCAAATTAACATTGTTTGTCTTCGAAAGCCCTTGCATCTCCGATGAGTCATCAAAATCGAAATCACATTTTACAGGTACCAATCCCCCACTCTAAAAATTATTGAAAGATGTAAAATAGAGACCCCTTTTTCTTATTGATACTGGACATTTCTTTGGAAGGGAAAAGAAAGAGTTCAAATTAAAATCCTCAGGTTTAAAAGCTTAAAGGTTATTTTCAAGAAGTGAAACATTTATTTGAGAGATAGCAACCTTAATCCAATGATTGAAGGGTAGAGAGAAATAAAAACTTTTGTAAAAGAATACAAATTATTTAGTGTGGAATGCTGGGAATATTTAGAAATTATTCCTTTTAAAAACACATTTCAATAACTGATTTTAGCAAGAGACATCAATTGATCAAAATTCTTACTTATTTACCTTTAAAGAAAAATTATCTTTTTGATCTTTTTGATGCAGAAATTTAGCACACAGTAGTTTCACCATACAAATAAACATAAAATCATCAAACTGACATTTTATTCTTACAGAAAAGATAAACCCATCACCTATGTAGTATTTCTGCCAAAAAAAAATATTTAGACTGTTATATTTATGAGAAACAGAAATAAAATTTTGCAAAACATTAGCTGGATCATCAACAATGTCAACATCACGAAAGAAAAAATCAAGAAAGCTGTCTAGATTATGAGAATTTCATCAATTTTGAATTTGGGAGGGTGATCCTGTTATTATTATTTTGTAAAAGTGTGCTCTTAGCAGATACCCACTGAAATATAAGGGCGAAGTGCTGTGGCATCCTGTCAAACAGTGTCCCGGAGGGGTAGACAGATGACGATAGAAAGATGCACAGTGAATAGATATGTAGATAAACAGGTAAGGAAATTGCAGTCTTTAAAAAAAAAAAATAGTGAGCTTATTTTCAAAACCAGTTATAACACAAAAACTCACAAAAATTATATATCATGCTCTTACTGCCAATAATGTTAACGATTTCTTGTTTGAATTTCAGCATAGAGAAATATACTCATTATTTGTGATTTACAGCTTTTTAAATCACTGGAAGAAATCAATAAATACTTATTTATTTTTAGAATTTCAGCTGGCTTTAACAATTTAAATGTATAAAAATGGATCTAACCAGATTTTTTCATTGGCTAAAGATTTCAATGCAAATAAACTATTTCTTTAAAAAATGAGCATGAATGATTACTTTTCTTTTGCATACGAAAAGGTGAAAATATGGAAAAAATATCCAAAAGAATCGTATTTGAAATTCAGTTAATTATAGTTACATACATAAAAAAATAACTAAGAATAGAGACTCAATTTTTTTCTCGATATTTTAATGTCAAAAATAGCAAATGTCCAGGACTATGACATTATAGTTACAAGTTTCATAACTTTTCATTAAACTCAAGTACATTTTTGTGCTGTATTGTGCTAAACGTCAACCTAGAAAGGGGTCACTAGCTTGTCTGTAGATATCACCAAAGTTAATGATTACTCCAAAATTATTTTGAAAATCAGCCTCCTTTGGAATTAAATGGCATTATAAACGTCTGACCTTTCTTCAAGTCGTTAAATGGGCATCAAATTATTATGTAAACTTGTACTATCTGTATTTCTCTATTTACCTGGAAAAAGAAGAGGTGTGTTAATGAGTGCACCATGCTCTTGTTAAAAAGAAAAAATTTGTGTGTGTGTGTGTGTGTGTGTGTGTGTGTGTGTGTGTGTGTGTGAAAGAGCTCAAGCAAATGTGTTTTTACCTCTGTCTCTCATGGAACAGTCTAGTTCTCTACCCAGAGATGAACTGAGTGAGCATGAAAAGATGAATGAATGAATGAAAAGATGTCAGTACAGCCATTATTTTGGGAAAAAGTCCAGTAATACACAGCCATTTTTAATGTTTTGTATTCTTTAATGTTCACGCTTATATCCATATTTACTTTTCTACTTTAAGGCTGCCTTTTCTCTGTGGAAGCACTTTTCCAAAAGTTTTTAGCAAAACAAATAAAATAAGCTGTATAAAATGCTAGCAATTTTTAAAATGGGGAAAATCATGGAGTTTAGGCAGTAAAAATACTTCTCAGTTAGGTAAAACTCAAGTTGAAATAAAACTTATCTTTGTGCTAAGTTATTTATATTTGATATCTCTGAATTCCCCCAGATATGACATAAAATAGTGGGGGTGGTGACGATGATGATGGTGATGATTGTGGTGCTGGTGGTGGTGATGACAGTGGCAGTGTTTTAATCTTAAAATGTTTAGAAAACAAATTCCACTTTTGCAGATCAACTAAGATTGCTAAGCTAAACATCTAGCTATTTTTTGAAACTGAAGTTCAATGCCAACCTTATATGATCCTAAAGTTTTCTTTCTTTTTTCTTTTTTTAAGTGGAAAGAAATCAGCCTACATTTAAGAAATGGAATCTGAGTTCAACAACAACAAAACCCAAACCCAGAAGACCTCCTATCACTGCTGGCAAATCTGCTTTGGAATAAAATTTGAATAATTGAACAGAACTTCCCAAACCACAGAAGTGAGATTTCCAGTGGTCCTTGAGGGTCGTGGGCCTTTAACTTGCCATCATACTTCTCTGAGGGTTTGATTCAAATGGCTCGAGGACCACAGCTTATGGGGGACAGATAAGAGGCCTCCAGCACAACTCCTATTTCATCCAATTTCTCTTCTGAAACACAGAGCACCAAAGCGACTTGTGACATTTAGAAACTACTAAATCTTTCCACTTCAATTCCAGGGACTCCTTAAATCTGGCCTACTTACCTCTCTCTACTGCTTTCCTACTAGCAAAAGATTTAGTTCCACAAACCGAGGCTGGATGGATTGCAGGTTGAACAAATCATCTTGAAAACTTTGTCCTCGTTCACTGTTTTCTGCAGAGAAACGGACGCTCTATTATCCAGAAAATCGATGAAGGCAAACGGTTATTCCCTGAACAAAGGCATGAAGCTGTTTCTACACGGTTATGCTCAGTAAATCTGGAATGGGTTTTCGAAATTTATTTAGAGATGGAAAAAGAGTAAGAAAGAAATAAAGAAAGAGAAAAGTTTTCTTACGGTTTATAGCATTTCATTTGTTTTATTTCATTATCTATGTGTTAATGTAATATTTGAGTCTTATGCCTTTTATTGACCTCTGCAGATTTAAAAACTGAATTATTCTAATAGTTTTTTTTTAACTTGCTACTTAATTCACTTACAGGAAAGAAAGTTTTAAACGATTGACAAAAGTTTTTATAGTCATCTTCATTCTTGAACAAGACTAGTTTCAAGTGCACGTACTAATAGTTAACCAGTATATACACTCACAAAATTGTACAATTTGTATTTTGTAGCTCATACTTGCATATATATGTATATTTTATTCTTGCCAAGCCCCACAATTTAGTTTTACACTGGGCTTAACAAATTCTGTAGTTGGCTTTGACCTTCGTCTCTTTATGTGGAATAATTTTAGATGTTTTAAGGAGAGAAGGAACTAACTAATTTTCAAGTTTATTGAAAATATGCAATTTGGATTATGGTAATGGAGAACATTATCCTGAAGCTATAAACAAAGCAGAGTATTGGCTACTAGGTGTTGTTTTGGATGCTGAATTCATTTTGCTATTTGGATATTATAAAATGGGCCTTGTCTGCCAAGTCCAATTAGAAATTGTTGGCCCTCTAAATCTAAGGATGAGTTTGAATTAAGTGTTTAAATGATGCTAAGAAAATATAACTTAGCAAAACTCATTTCCAAATAATAAGTTGTGTCATAGTTAAAAATTCAAACAAAATAATTCAAATGAAACATGATTTTTTTTCCATTAGTACCATTTACAGATGTAATAATCTTATAGGTTTAATTCTCTTTTCTTTTAACTCTTACTGAAAATGTGAATAATTATCTTACAGTTACATATATCATCTATTGTATACACGCCTGCATAAATATACGAATATCTATATTAAATGTTTATGCTATAATTTTAAATTTATTTTAACAATTTTTTATATGATTTGAATGTATGCAATGAAATATCAAGGCAATGACTTTTACCCTAACTCTAGCTGTGAATTTTCAAACTAGAAGAGAACTCAGGAATCAATTAAGTCCATATTTTGTGCATGAGGAAATTAGAGAACAGAATTATTGAATGACAGGATCACGGAGCTGCTAGGACCTGGAGCTAGAAACCAATTATCAGTCCTGGAAACAGAAATACTGCTTCATGCTGTTCTACCTAGAAAAGCTTTCAGTAGGAATTGAAATTCAATACAGATTCGGAGTGTCTCCACTTTTGATGTCTTAAAGGTTATGAGATTAGATGCTGGCTAAGGGTAAGGATCAATAGAGCTTACAGCCTGGAGGACAAGAAATAAACAATAGGAAACCAGTGAACACTGTCTTCATGAAGAATGCATTTGCTCATATGTTATGCATCCTCAGTTGTGCTTACAAAGAGATGAGCTAGAAGATAAAGACAAGAATCTTGATAAGAGTACCAAACTAGACGGGAATATGCTAACTCCATACTCCATGAATAGGATCTGAGAAGATTTTCATTTCTAGATGTAGTATCCTTGTTGAAGCGTCTCCTTTAATCAATGGCACAATGTAATCAAGACTATCAATGTAAGCTCACCTGAAAACTCTACTTATAAAATCACAGGAAAGAGATGCATCATGGTATAAGCTTTTCAGAAAAACAAAGTCTAGAATAACCACAATGTTTGAATCTTGAAGTGTTCTAGGTTATTCAATTGACCTGAGTTGATTGGAAATACTTTGGGAATATTTTGCCTCATAATTGAATACTAGTAGAAGTAAAAGGATGGTTTACAAGGGAATTATTCATTAGGTATGTTATAAACCAAAATAAGGGTAAAAATATGTGCTATACATCTATATACATTTCATGTATGTGACTGGGGATATTAATAAGACAGTTTAATATATATAGTCTGGGTTTAATGAAGAGGTTGGAGCTGGAGGTATAAGTTTGGAGTTCATGGCCGTATATATACTGAATGAGCTCGTTTGGGGAAAATATGAAGAAATGTATTTAGGACCAAGTCAAGAGAAACCCCAAGAAATAATAACCACGTGGAAGATGCTGAGCTAAATCCTCCCCCTGCCCACACACAAAATAAGATCAAATAAGCATGAGGGTATATTTAATTTAGCCATAATAATAGTAATAATTATTATTATTTCTGCTGTTGTTATTGTTATTAGGTATGGTTATGTAGCAGCCAGAGTAGTAAAGAGGAAAGAGCGAGAGAAGGTAGTTTCAACAAGGGTATGAGAAGATTGTTTCAAAAATGAACTATCTTCACAAAAATAGACTCAAACAGATAATAGATGTAAATGTGAAACGCAAAACTATAAAACTCCTAGAGGACAACACAGAAGGAAACCTGACGATCTTGAGTATAACAATGACTTTTTAGATAAAACACCACAGGCATGATCCATGAAAGGCAAAAATTGATATGTGAGACTGAATTAAAATTAGAAACGTTTGTTCTGCAAAAGACAATGTCAAAAGAATAAAACAAACCACAGGCTAGAAAAAGATATTTGCAAAAGACATGTCTAATAAAGAACTGTTATCCAAAATAGAAAAGGCATTCTTAAAACTCATCAACAAGAAAACAAACAACCCGATTAAAAAATGGGCCAAGGACTTTCAGACGCCTCACCAAAGAAGACATACAAATGGCAAATATGCACATGAAAAGTTGCTCCACATCCTATGCCATCTTGGAAAAGTAAATGAAAACAACAATATGACTCTACACCTATCAGAATCACTAAAATCTGAAACACTGACACCACCAAACGCTGGCCAGAATGTGAAGCAGCAGGAACTCTCATTCACTGCTACTGAGGATGCAAAATGGTATAACCACTTTGGATGATGGTTAGCAATTAAAAAAAAAAAGGAAACTAAAGATAGTTTTACCATTAGATCCAGCAATTCTGTTCCATGGTATTTACCTAAGTGAGTTGAAAACTTATGTCTATACAAAAATCTGCACATTCAGGTTTATAGCGGTTTTATATATAATTGCCAAAACTTGCAAGCAACCAAGGTGTCCTTCAGTAAGTGAATGGATACATAGTATAAAGACGAGGGAATATTATTTGGCACTAAAAAGGAATGAACTATCAGGGATAAAATGGTGAGGGAAACTTAAATGCATATTACTAAGTGAAAGAAGACCACAAACCACATGATTCCAACAAGATAACATTTTGGAAAAGGCAGAACTGGGAGATGTTTAGAAAGATCATTGGTTGGCAGGGGTTGAGGTGGGGGAAGATAAAGAGGAAGAGCATAAAAGATTTTTAGGGCAGTGAAAATACTCTGTATGATATTATAATGATGAATATATGTCATTGAACATTTTTCCAAGCCTATATAAAGTGCATCATGAAAAGTGAAGTGTCACATTAAAAAATTGGACTTTGGGTATTGTGATGTGTCGATATAGGTTCATCAGTTGTAACAAATGCACCACTTTGGCAGGGGATGCTGCTAATGGGTAATAAATAAAGATATACTTTTAGAATAAATTCTATATGTTAATGCGAAAATATTTTACTGTTTTCATTTTAGAAAAAACAATTTAGGCTTTTATAAAAGTTTTTACATCTTTTATATTTTATTGAGAGGAATGCCATAGTAGACGATGTTTTTTGAGTCACTGTCAGTCTCGGTTTTAAGGTTAATTTTAATTTTGGAGAGCCTTTTTTTTTACTATGCACCAATAGTCTATGAAATTTTTTTAATAATTGGATATAAAAGTGAATCATTAATTTACATATCATATTCAAATGTTATAATGCATTGCAAATAAAAAACTTCTGTTATTAAGAAAATATTACACAATAATTATGTCATTATACAGATTTGTCAAATAAATTTTGATTTTCGCTCTCTCTTAAATATCTAAATATAGGTATTGAGCTACATGTGTATTCTGTTTATATTTTATAGCAAAATGATTTATTCAACATAACAAAATATTGATTAGCTACCACCTGCAAATATTGTGAAAACACATGAATTTGTGGGGACATCCAGAACCAAGAATTGGAAGTTAAAGAAAAGTACAAGCTGCTCAGTGACAGAAGAAACAATATTTTTTATGGAATAAACACCGAGGTTTATTGTGAGAAGGAAGAGTCAGCAAATCACATAGTTTGTCATGTTCCTTCCCCTGGATGCCTTTTACTGCTCAAATACTCTGCACAACACAGCAGAGAATATTGACGATTTGGGCAACAATGCAAGACCTAAATCTCTACTGCCTTCGGACACGTTTATCTTTCATTTGGATAATACGGGGCTGACAAACACGGTGATGAGAATGTACGTTTAGAGGTACAGCATTTCTTAGACCAGCGTTTTGGTTTTCAAATGAGAGAGTCATTTGCATTGTTCTTTAAAGCATTGGTCTTGTGTCACGAACTGCTCTCTGTGACAGGGGACCCACTCCAGGCGTGGCACTGCACTTGGACTGAGAAGGCTCAGCACACGTCCCAGCACCGGGATTTGGGGTCTGGAGCAAAAACCGCTTCAGGGGAACAAAACTCAGAGGGAAAACGACCTAAAAATGAAAGGAGATTCGGTGCAAGGGATTTATGTTCGAGGAAATGGACTGTTTTAAAGTATAAAGTTTTCAAACAATGAAGTGTTCATTTTTAAAGCATATAATTTAAAGTGTATTCAGTTAGAGCGAATATGTACTGACTTCCACAATTATCTTTTTGTTCGTTTATTTATAATATATCAAATATTTATATAGGTTCTTGTCATTCATATGGAGTTTCCTATAAAAGTAGATGGCAGAAGAATATAGATTAAGGGACATAGTTTTACAATGTTCTGTTCCATGCATGGGACACCAATGTGGCTCCATGCATTCCCGACATACCTTGTTTAATCTGGACACTAATTCTGTGGGATAATCATAAATGATCATCTTAATTTTACAGAATAGAAACAGAATGTCAGGAAGACCTGTCCAATTTCAAAACTGATTGAAATTCACAGCAGGAACCATCTGAAATCAAAGTCCTCCATATCTCAATTGCAGTTACTCATTTCTCTCTGCAAAAGCATAGTGGGAAGATAGATATTCGAAAGGAGACATGGTGAGATTTTTTTTCCCTAGACTCTTAAAAATCTGTTTCAATTTACTTAAAGGCAATTTCTGCTTTTCCTTTTCTCTTTCCAGGAATCATAAGAATTTTAAGAGAAGTTTCGAAAGGGACTCTATTATCGAGCTTATCTATATCAACAGTGAAATTTCAAGTCGCAGCCAATCAAAGGACCATTTTTTTGATACTTACGGTTTCTCTAAAGAGATGCCACGGTTTCTCTAAGCTACTTCAACTTTTACATCTAAGTGTCAAATTCATAAAACCTCACTTTCTTGACCAGTAAATTAACCTCTTACTTCAGAGGCTACATGATTGTAATATATATAAATGTATGAGCGTGTGTATATACATATTTAATCACCATAATAACTAGTATGTACTGAGTACATATTAAGTGCTTTGTTTGTACATCTAGTTGCCGCCTCAAGATTGGTTTGGTTTTGCTTTTGTCTTGGTTTTTAGCAAGTAAAAAACAAAGACAAATAGAACACAGCTTTTCTATTTTCTTTTAACTTGAGACTGAACTCTGTTACAGTATAACACGGTTCCTGAGTCCGAAAGAAGGATTGCAACACCGATTCTGCAGAAACATCAGTTCTCTGGAATCTATTCTGAGTGGAAACGACTTCACCTCTGGACGAGTTTCTGTGGTGCTGGGGTTGCCTCGCAGACTGACCAGAATCAAGCGAGTAATCGCGATGATTAAAACTCTAGAACTGGCATCACCTGTGGGGGGTTAGAGGTTTCAGTATTCAGCACAGGATCATTATTTAGAGTATATTATGGCATGTTTACTTTTGAGTTTTAGAAAGCGCTGGCAGGCCGGCGAGGTGCCCTGTGTGATAAATCACAGGCAGGACTCAGGAGGTTTGAACAATAATTTCCATCAATAACCGCCTCACAGCTGCTATGATGAAGGTATGATGAAGGGTCGGTCACTCGAGTTTTCTTCATCTTCCTCATGTGTCCAAAGGGAATAAGGGACCGCGATAAACGTACACACAGCACAGAAACGTACATACAGCAACGAAAGCAACAGTAGCAATGCATGATGTCGGTAAACCATGCCCTGCAGCGGGGGTCCTCATCCCAGTGCATGCTGGTCCCCACGGTAGACGCCATCACCATTACAGGTGCTGAGCTACGACCATGACATCACTAAGAACCGGACCCAGAGATCCGAAGCAAGCTATAAGAAAACAGTCAAAGAACATCAATTATAATCTCAATGGTTGTTTCGTGGTTATATGTCTGCCTTTTCTTTCTTGTTTCTCTCTCTCTCTCTTCCTTTTTTTTCCTTTTTCTTTATTTCTAAAATTGTGTATAATTGTAATACCATTAATATATTTGGTAGGAGAGGTTTCGCAAGTTCTCTTTATCGAGGAAGTGTTAAAATAGTTATAATAAAATATATGTTGTTATATTCTCAAAGACAAAATCTTGAAGCTTCAACACCACACACAAGTTGTTAAAAAAAAAAAAAAGCTATCGTCTAATACATTAATTAACTATATAGAAATAGATATGCTCTCGAGCCAGGCTCCCCATGAACTTGATTAAGATCAGAGGTTTGAACGATGAGTCTTGGCATTACATTACGGCTAGGCTTCTGGTCAACAGAGAATCCTTTCTTCTCCAGAGAGTGTTCTATCAGGAGTGGTCTCTGGGCCAGCAATAAGACATGGGAACTGATACAAATGAAAACTCTAGACCTGCTCAACTAGATACTGGGCATAGGCCCCAGCGGTCTGCAAGTGATGCTCACGCATGCTCAAATTTCAGAGCTTCCTCCCTCAAACACGTTTTTGAAAGAACTGGACCACAAGACGTTCTTAAGAGGGAGGGAGAGGTGTTTGGTGAGATGTCCCCAGAATTGCTAGAAGAGAATCAGCACGTTTGCTACCTCTGGCTCTCCCACTGGAGATATTTAATTATTTTCGATTCTAGGCATTTACCATCTAAGTAATCACTTCTCCATAGCTTGAGGATTTGGCCACGTGGGTGCTGGCATTCAGCTTTGGTTCGTTCCATTTAAAAAACACCACCGGTCACCCTTTTCCCCAATTATATTATACTGAAGTAAAGGTAATGCTTCCTCCAAATATTTTAATACTCTGTAGTTGATCACAATCACCGTATTGCATAATATCAAAGTAGATCCATTGTATAGCTGATTAAAAATTAGGTTCTTCAGGTTCACAAAACATTTCTTATATATCTAGGAATATAGGACTTGCCCGTAGCTAACTTAACAATTCACAATGCTTAGTTTTCTTACCTTTTACATATTTCTCATTAGAGAATTAATAGGAACTTCAGTAATTGATATATTTCATGTAATTTTTGTGTAATCTTACTCAAATCTAAAAGCATTTTCAATCACATAAGTAAATTAAGTTTACAATAATTTTTAATTAAGTAGGAATATAAACACACTGGAAAGGGTCATATACTTGTTTTATAATTTTAGAAAGTAAACGATATTAACTAGTACATCAATAACAGACACTGTGACACATTTCTTATATAACATTGCAAAACCAGCACATTCTCAGCTTATATCCCTGTCCGTGTAAGTTTAGAAGGTATGTATTTTTTTTCCTTTTTTTAGTTTCCAATCACATTTTCAGGAAGAAAAACCGTGAAAAGGCTAACCTATTACTTGAAGGTAATGAATCAGATTGATTCACAGTCTTTGGTGCCTTCCGTGGGCACCAATCCCGAGAAAGGGCACAGACGCTGTCCAGCGAAGGTGATCTGCAGCTCTAACTAATATAAATAACATCCGCGGACATGTAAATGTCTGGCTGCCAGACGAAGGGAACGCATACTCAGAGGCAATTCTGCCCCCAAACCGTAGACCTTTCTTTTAAGTAGCAGATAACAAAGCTTTTGATTTCATCATTAAGTTAGAGCAGTCTAAATATTGGGTCGCTTGGCTTTTTAAATTTTTTTTTTTTGGTCTGAAAATAAGTAAAAGTGGCACAAATAAAAAAGCTGTTAACAAGAATTTCTGTGAAATATTCCAAGCACATAGCCACGAGGTCAGTGAAAGAACTGAACAATTCATTTGGGATAAGACTGAACTCATATCCACAGTTATAATTACCATATAAATTCTGAACATTAAGAAAGTGAAACTCAGTCCATATTTCTGTCAAGTCCTAATAAAGGATTGGCTATTTTAGTGCAAATCTGTAATGTCAAGTGCCTTGCACACATACAAAAATGCGTATTTGGTGTTAAGTTAATCTATCTTGATCTTATTCATAACAATTATATATCCGATTGTGTTATTAAGACATTTTAAAACAAATTTCCTGACTAAAATATGTGAAAAAAATTATGATCTGCTTTAGGAAGGCTTTTAACTATTTGAGATTTCTATATAAAAATAAACATAATATTATTCTATATAAAAATAAATATAATATTATAGATATTCAAAATCTAAGCAAAAATTAACTTTTATGTGTAAAGGAAAGCTTAAATCATTCCTTTTATAAGGATTTGAATCACTTTAGTCTTTATATTATTAACAATTAACAATTAACAATTGACCTACTCAATAGCGTTTGAAGTTTTATATATGTAGTTAGCTCTTGAAAAGGCTTAGATTATTAGAAGATAATTCAATATATTTATTAGAGATTCTGCTCAGGAATTCAATAGAACCACAAGTTACACGGTATAGATAGTTCTCTTTTTGTAAATGTCTCCTGATTTCTCTGAAACACTCATCAGTTAGTACAGGGAAAAGCCGTTTAAATGCTAAGTACTTTTTTTATTAAAGCATGGGACCATTTAAAAACACCTCTGAGGAAATTTTTAAATGTACGTATTTTTTTTTCTGTACAAGAATCATTAAAGATTTTGGAAATACCATAATCTCATTGCTCTGTGTCCTCATTTTTCATATGTCAATTGGGTAGAAGATTGTGAGATCTAGCCTCTGAGGGGAATATTTAGGGCCCACCTGCTTCATACTCCAACTCAGCTTTTGGAAAAACTGCTCAGGACACATGAGAAAACAGGCTCCTTTGGAGGGCTCGACAAAGGAGCGATGGCTTCTGCCTGCGCCTCTGTCACCAAGCAAAGCGCCCTCAGCTCAGCAACTCCCCGTGTGTCCCTGGCACCCCTAGAGCAGCTGCCCCAGGCCTGCAGCTCAGAGTGACATCCCACATTGGAAGAAGAGATTCGTATGCATGAAAAAAAAATGGCTTTGTTTGGGAGATGACACAAAAATCCAGCAGGAATTGTAAAAACTCTAAAAGATGACATCTTTCAGAAAAGCCAGACAAAAAGCCAGACAAGATGTGAGTTAAAACAATAACATAAAAATACATGTATTCCAAGGCCAAAAGCCAGCGTAAAGTTAATGAAGAAACTCAGTTATGGTCTGTGATATGTACGTACGATCTCTATAAATACATTTAAATACTTTAAAGAAAAAAAGAATATAGCCTCCCTCTACGTAACACTGTAGTGGTTTATATTATGTTCCAGAAAAATCTGATCCCTCTACTAACCAGTAACGTTTAGGAAATACACTGTTTTTTCTTTTCATGCCCAGATGAACATTTCATTGTGATTGTACATGGAGTTCTGTGCTTCAGCCTGTTTTTGCGTTTTTCTACTTTTGTAAGTTTTTAATTTAACCATACCAGTTAGAAAGATAAAGGGGCTATGTGTGCTTCTTGAGCTTATGACAGGTGGCCGGAAACACAAAAAGAGGAGGGGAAAATGGCAGCTATTGGTCAAGATAATTAAATTTATGCATTCTGGTGAAAGCAGAAAAATTAACAATGCTTATTACAGATTGGTGGGGAGGGAAGTGGAAAATAGGCTCTTTAAGCAAATGAAACAGCATGACTGCTCCAAAGTTAGAAATATAATAATAGTCATAAGTAAAGTTAAAAAGCCTCTAAGGTATTCTTTTTCCTTCCTATTTTGTCAAGACACATTAAATTGTAAATTTACAATACTGTTTTCATTTTCTGTGCAACAGTCATATTGTTAAAAGTCTTTTAAGAGCAAAAAAAGAATGATGTTGATACACACTATCACCAGCTAATGCATTCTCTGAAAATGTTCTTGAGATGAGTTGTAATGGAAGCCTACACGTAAGTAATGGCAGATGAAGTTAACAAATTGTAACAGGCTGTTTCAAATTTATTTTTAAAATATTGGAAAACTATATTTTGCCCCAGCTTTATTGAGATACGACTGACAAATAAAAATTGTATCTATTTAGTTGTACCACATGAATTTTTTAAAGGCGTACTACACGATGATTAATATATGCGTCGTGAAATGATTATCAGAATTGTGTGAGTCACCTCACAGGTATCATTTGGGTGGTGGGTAGGGAAGAAGACGTGATGTACTCTGAGCAAAATTTCAAGTATATAACATGATATATTATTAGCTAAGATCACCATGCTGCTCGTAGATCCCTAGAATTTATTCATCTTCTATCTAGAGTTAATTAAACAATTTTACAATTGAGGGTGCAATATGATTACTAAGTAAAAAAAAAAAAAAACATTAGAACCAAAGAGAATATGTCACATGTGAGAAAGGAATATTTATTTTAGTGCCATGGTGTCTGAAGAAATATATGGCAGTCATGGTTGCTCTCAGCCAGCGATGGGACAGAATATGAGCTACAGATATATTCTGTATCCCCTCCTTGCGGTGTCCTCTGTGAGTTATTGTGAGCTGACACAATTAGAGAAACCAGGATCCTAAGGAACTCTGATAGGTGTCCAATTCTGTGAACTCACATTCACCTTTGTGGCTTCATCAGAAATAAAATGCCAGCGAGATGAGAGAAGAGGCAGTGACAGAACTTGGAGGAGGTGAGTCGATGGCCCTGAATAATGACAGAGGATCTCGGAGGAGCTGGCAGCAGCTGTGGGGCTGCCAGGCGGCCGTTTGCCATGCGGGGTTCACTTCTGAGGCTTCATCACTTCAAGGGGTGAGCCTTTTTTTTTTTTTTTTTTTGTCTCACAAGATTCACAGCTTCATGCTGGGAAAAGCCAAAAGTTCAGCTCTAAAGAATCTCAAGGACAGGACATTTCGTATTCAGTCCTTTCTCGTTCATTATGAAAAAGAAATATCAGGGACATGGCGAAATGGCATGGGCCTCAAAGGGGTTTCAATTTTACTAGCTGTATTAAAAGGAAAGATGGAGAGAGAAAGTAACTTACGACATGGTGATAAACGTGACAAAACCCTACTGATGTGCCTGCCATCTGTCCCATCTGGCCTTTACGTTAGTCATCACAGTACTTGGAACAGTGACACATGTACGTCTGCCCCAAAGAAGAGCCTCCCAGGAAACTATCACCCCTTATCTTTGGATGACCAGTTTTACATCCTGCTCAAACAGAGGAGAACTGGCCAAAGAGCGGTTTTCACAGCCCTGGGGAGGAAAAGGAATGGCTTCTCCCTATGAAAGGACAATGCGACTAGCCTCGAGGTCAACAGGACATCAAACAAAGGACAAGGGC
>PVKZ01005128.1:15610-60520 GCA_004027375.1 Macroglossus sobrinus
TCTCTCTCTCTCTCTCTCTCTCTCTCTCTCTCTCTCTCTCTCTCTCTCTCTCTCTCTCTCTCTCTCTCTCTCTCTCTCTCTCTCTCTCTCTCTCTCTCTCTCTCTCTCTCTCTCTCTCTCTCTCTCTCTCTCTCTCTCTCTCCATCTCTCTCTCTCTCTTCTGTTAAATCACCCAGAAGTTGAACTAAAAATGAGATGCACAAATTATTAACCAAGTAAAAACTAGGACGTGGACATTAGAAGCCCTCGATTAAAAATACGAGGCCTCTAAACAACAATTAAGATAAAGTAAGCACACGGGGTGTGTGTGTAGGGGCATTCAGCATTGACAGCCACCTCCACAGTGCTCAGACGAAGCCCCAAAAGCACCCTCATCCCTAAGTGGGATGGTTTAAGGTAGAAATTGCTAGTTACTTGTTTCCCACAAAGTTGAGGCCGATAGCTGTGCAGATTTGTGCCCTGGTTGGTTTCAAGGGCAAATCAAAGAATTTCAGCGGGATGAGGACTCACAGGGTCTCTCAGCCGACAGGGCTGAGCTCGGCCGGCTTCATGGTGCTAAAGAAACTTAAAAAAAACATGTGTTACATGAAGAAACACAAAGAATAATAAAAGATATAGACAAAGAAATCATTTTTTTTTAAAAAAAAAAAAAGAAAATGTGTAGGGAAAAGAAATGGTAGATGAAGAATTTTCTGGAGAAAAATTATACTAGATGTAGTTTACAATGTTGGGAACTTAATATATCCCCTAAATTTAAAATAAACAGCAATGAAAAATAATTATTTCTATAGGACAAGGGCAGAAACAAATTTAAAAAATTCAAACAATATGGGGGAAACATAACGAATAAAAAGAGATGCAACATCTAACGGCCTAAGAAATTCACTAAATCCTTAGTTAAAGAAAAGAAACAAACAGGGCTCTTTCAGTAAAAAAGGAGTAAAATTTATCTTCCCTTCCTTACTATCAATACAAATATAGCAAAAGTTTTAATGCATTATCACGCGACCCTATTTCCACAATTAAAATGCACCGAGGCTTGTTCAGCGGACTAGCAAAAAGAGAAAAATTGTATTAATGTTTTATATTTCTCTTCTACTATTAAATGAGAAAGAACTACAAATTCTACAATTTCTTAAAGCCAGCGTTATTTAGAATGAGCCTGACTAGGCCACTGGAAGAAATATATCAGAAAGAAGGTCATTTTAGTTCCTGTGCAGATTTCAGAGATGTCTGTGTGTGTGTGTGTGTGTGTGTGTGTGTGTGTGTGTGTGTGTGTGTGTGTGCGCGCGAGCGCAGTTGTATGTGTATTCTTGTTATTATATTCTACAGCGATTTGGTCACTATGGGGGGCAATACAATATATAATTTCACGTCTATAAAGAACAAATTTTAAAAACTTATTCCTGCTTCTTTGTTGCTATTCTAAATGGAACAATTATAATATGAATGTCATTGCAAAATGTTGAGAATATAAAAGTTGAAATTTTCCTGGGAAAAATGTGAAAAACTGGTTTCAAGTATAGGTAAACAACAATGTTCTAAGGTCTATACATGCAGTACAGTCATGATGGATTGTAGAAATAGCTATGGGTAGACTGAAATAAATATTACCCTAAGAGAAAAGAGAAAGGATTGAGAAGGATACATTTAGAAAAAGAGTTATCATGGAAAAACACTGAATTTAATCATGTAACTTTATTTCCTAATCTCATTTTAAAAATACTTTATTGCATTGCCAAAACTGTTCAAACTGATTTTTCCCCCAAAAGAATATAGAAAACATCTATTGTAAACATCAAATATTTTTAATAGATTAAAATTTTCAGCATTAACAATAATTATTACTGCATTTCTTTCAATGCATTCTACTGTGAAAAACTACTCAATTACAAATTATTTCCTATAAGCACATTTATATAAATGCCTAGGTAATGATTAAACAGAAAAAAAATTTAAAAATTGATATTCCAAATACAATTTTGCATTGTTTGTTCATTCTTTAGTTCAAATTTTACTTTCTTAGCTTTGGCTTGATCTTTTTCTTAACTCTGGTGTACTGTGACCATAATGTATATGGATAAGTGCCAAGAGAGGCCTCGGGAGAAGAAAAATTACTTAGCAACGAGATTGGCACCTTTTGGGGTAGCCCGTAATGTAATATACAGCAGTTAAAGTGGACCAATGAAATTGACTTGAACCAAGAAGCTAAAAATGCAGAAAAGTGTCAGGAATGGCAACACACGATTGTCCAGTAGTAAGTGATACACTGTGTAATCAGAGTTACAGCATCTGTGTTTGAAATATAATTGCATCCAGGTTAGGCAATTTCCATGAGAAAAAGGCAAAACTTACACTCACACACACACACACACACGCACGCACGCACGCACACACAATCTTGTAGACATAATTAAAATGAAGGTAGTTTAATTGTTGTTAAACTAAAGCTTTCTAAAGTGAGGTAGTATTACTGATTTGGGGCAGCAAGATTCATTCCAGAAAATTTATTGATACCTTTAATTTACTGACACAGTTCTACCTGGAAAAAAAAAAAAAAAGATTGCAAGACACTGATTCCATAAGAAGTATCTTTGGACTTCCACTTCCGGCCAAATGGAGCAACAAGGAACAGAGTTACCCTTTGTCTTAAGCAAGCTTTAAAAAACTGGACAAAACATCTGTAGCAAACATCTCCAGAAGGAACCATAAGGAGACTCATCCCTGGGAGAGGGACCTGACGAGGTGGCCGCACATGGGCCATCCACACCTTCTGGGAAGAATGTGCAGAGCCCATAACAGAGCAGAGAGGGGTGACCCAAATGCAGACGGGACTCTCCCCCAGCTGGCGGATGGCAGTTCAGGGCGCCTGAGCTGTCTGGGCTTTGCTGGGTAGCGCACCAGTGGCAAAGAACCATAAGGACACAACTCAGTAAGGAGTCTGATGTCTTTTATGCAAGAAGCAGCAGCTCATGAACTGGGGTGTGTTCTTCCCGGGGGGATCTGGGACAAGAGCCAGCTGTAGGGAGGGTTAGAAAAGTCCCCATGGGCACAGGGCACGAGGAGCTTGGAGGCGGGGGTAGCTGGCCAGGCCAGCACACCCTTTTCTTCAGGGTTGGGTGAGCTAGCTAAAGCGACGTGGAGTACCACGACAGGTGGCTGGTAAGGTGTACGTGACAGGTGTCCCCATAAGTGTAGGCTGATTCAGGTGTAAATTTGTGACGTGGGCCAGGCTCCTGGGATGGGTGACCTGCATTTTGTGCGTCCTGGTATACATGGATCACCTTCATCACCGGAGAGAAGGGAGCTTCGCAGAGAGCAGGCTCAGGAGGCCTGCAGAGCTGGCGCTGAGTCCCTGAGCGCAGGTGAGTGAGGGGGTGACCAAGGCCAGACCCGGGGCCACCCCAAAGAGGCACGAGGAACGGTTCCGGAAGCTTGCACAGAGCTGAGAGAAGTCACTGTCCCTCCACCAGGGTCAAACGATCCCGAAGCAGAGGCAGTAAGCATCGTTCCCTCGGGGAGAAAGGACTCTCCTTGCTGGGGAAAAGTGTGCCTGTGTTAAAGGCTGTTCTGAGTCCATGTTGCAAAGCCCCAAAGCAGGTCGCAGAACAACAAGACTGGTTCTGAGGAACTTAATTACATCCCAGAGCAAAGCCCCACCCAGAAAACAAACAAACAACAACAACAAAGTCTAACAACCAACCAAGTCACAATGTTTGCAATACAATAATTTAAAAAAAAATCAGACATGCAAAAAACAAAGGGAAAGAAAAGCAGGAAAATGCCACACTGAAGAGAGAAATCAATTGATAATCATCTTTAAAAAGACCCACAATGATGCAGATCATAGAACGAATAGGCTGGGCCATGAAATCAGCTATTTTAAAGAGAAGCTACTGGAAGGTTTGGGGTGGGAGAGGATTTTTATCAGCATACGTGGCTGCTGTGTGACAAGGATGGGGACCGAGGTAAGAGCAGGTGCAGGGAGGCAGTTAGGGGTAAGCGGTGACACCCAGTTACTGCTTGGGGGGGTCCGTGGGAAGAGGGTTTGCCATCCGTGGAGAAGCAGGAAAGAACATGGCAGGGAAGATTTGGGTCTGGCCGGAACAAATCTTAGATGCCTGTTCGATGTCCAAACAGGTGTTGAAGAGGCAGCTGGATGTATATGGATGCTACGTTGAGGCAAGGGGAGATAGGCATTGGTTAATAATCAGCCTATAAACTGCAACTTAATACGTGAGATTCCTTACATACATCATCTTCTCATTTTTAAAGTGCATGTATTAGTCTGTGAGTCATTACTGTGAGAACATGTGCCATTCAGAGACCATTCCAGGAAAGCATTAAAAATAATGATGGGTTGGAAATCAAACTGGTGAAGCAAAGTTTAAGAGATGGGTTTTTCAGCCTAGAGAACGAATAAAGGAAGGAATACTGTTCAAAGTGACTAAAAATGCAATAAAAGATTTCTAAAGAAATAGAATGGAATTCAATGATGAAAATTATTACAAGGAGAGACATTTAGAAGTTTGAAAAAGCAAACCTCCTTAGGTCTAGGAAGGACTAGCATTACACGAACTAGAACTTGACAGAGAGACGTCAGCCTGGGAAATACGGTTTCAAGGGCCAGTCCTGAAAAACAGCTCGTTGGTATTAAAATCTTCACTGTTAAGGATTCTTTCCTTTGGCCGCAATACTTTTTTAACTTGTAAATAATCTTGAAAGGATGAATTATTCAGGGGGTAACATTTTATCTTCGTGAGATTGACGGAGATTAAGGGAGTAATTACTTCGTAGCCCAGGAGGGAATTCTCCCCTGAAAAGTGAAGCTGTGTTTGAGCGCGAGAGTGTGTTTACAGCCATCATCCTGCGCCAAGTGGCCGCAGATCGGACTTGGACAAGTTAATGGCCCCGAGAGAAGAAACATAAGAAGGGTTTAAAGAGCCTTTGCTTGATAAATTCGCTTACCAGGATATAAATACAAAAGTTTCTGCAAATCTAAACCGCATTAGTCTATTGTCTGAGTCTATTTGCATACTGTAGGTACTTAGATATTTTAATCTGAGACATGTTCACAGAATGCTTAAAACTGTAAAATGGTTAAAACTTTAAAAGCCCAAAACTATAAAAAAAATTGGGGCTGCTTCATTTAGAAAAATACTTCTTGCGAACACAATTTTTAAAGGAATGAACATTTGAAAATGAGTTATCTTCCTCATAAAGCACACGAAGAATAGTAAGGTGTTTAGAAGTGAGAACACTGTCTCTGAGAATTCAAAAGGCGGTACTGTCATGGAGTACTTAGTAATAATCGGAAGTATTAGTAATAAGTACTGCTATTATCCAGAGTCAAGAGCCATAGATCGCTTACAACCCATGCCAACCTTTCAGTTCCCATTTTTTCCTCATTACAGTAGCTAAGGTGGCTCTCGTCCACCCAGCTTGTGATCATGACACCTAGTATAATAGAATGCTAACAATGATCAGAATAGTCTCCTCTGACTTGAATGCAGAAATATCATCTGGATATAGCACATCCAGGATAAGTAACAAACAAAAAAAACACTTTATTTCGTTTTTTATCATTTAATCTTTGAATTAATTTTCTGTTGGCACGTAACGATTTACCATGGATGTAGTGGCTTAAATGACGCACATTTGTTATCTCATGTTCCTGGCTGGCAGGGGTAAGGGTGCCCCTTAGCTGCACCCTCTGCTCTGTGTCACGCAGACTGAAATCAAGGTGCCCACTGGGTGGCTTCACCGTGTGGAATCTCGACTAGGGAACCCTCTGCGTTCAAGTTTCTGCACGTAGATGAGAATCATTTAATTCATGGAGGCTTCTTCTGGGCCAGCAACAGAGAGTCAGGGCTGCTTTCAATTCTGCTATCTTTAGGAACACCCGGGCCCTTCTCGTAAATGTTTTTACCCCATTAAGTCGGGCCCACCCAGGAAAATCTCCCTTCGGATTAACTTCCATCAACTGATTTGGGGCCCTGGTCACTCTGGATAAACCCCCTCTCTTTGCCAGGCGAGGTCACCTGATCGCAGGACTGACAGCCCATCACAGTCACAGGCTCCACCCACTCCAAGGGGGAGGGGCTATCATTGTAGCACGAATGTATCCAGCCCTGTTTAAAGGACCAAGACAGAAGGACACATCGCCGCGGATATGGGGCGAATAAAACTATTTCTATGTGTCGCGCCTAAGTTGTTCTGTAATTAAGTTATATTTCCCTCACTATTATAACTTGCAACATTTACTCAGGAAACACTGTTCATCTGAGGCTATGAATAGCACAGTGGTTATCTGTGATTCAGCTAAGCATTCCTTATTGTGAGGTCAAAATCCAGTTCTCCTTTAAGAAGTGATCTCTCTCTATTCAGTTCGCAGGGTATGGAGTAGAGGCAAAGCCTGCCTTCTGCCATCAGGGACCCGCAGAGGCCCCAGCCAGGCCACTGAATGTCCTTTTTCCCCTGGCCATGACACCTGGTTGATGGATGGGCGTTTGACCCACACAAGTTGGGCTGCAAATGAGATTCATCTCTTACACATTTTGCGACCACTTCTCTCTCACTGTGTAGACAGGGTGAATAGTATCCTCCAGAAAGATATGTCCAGGTCTTAACCTCCAGAACCTGTGAATGAAGTCTTATTTGAAAATTGGGTCTTCACAGATGTAATTAAGAATCCATTTAAATACAGAACTTCAAAGCAGGGAATTCTATGTTAAATTTACAAATAAAATAAAGAGCTTCTCCTGCAGCTGCATGCGAATTGATTAAAACCACAGCGTTTCCTAGCACATAGCTTCAGTTTTAAAAATATACCATTTCTGCACAGTTCCTCTCATTAAGTTGGAATGCTCTTTACAAAATGCATCATCTGTAATAAGTAATTTTGCTGCTACCGATTGCTCATAAATATCCTTGACAGCCAAACAGAGTGACCTCCTTTGGAATTTAAACTTTATTAAATATTAAGTTAAAGATAAAGGTTGGTGTGTTTGCCTAATAGTGTTTAAAGCATATCATAATTCACCTTTGATCCATTTTTATAAATGGTTAGGGTTTGTCTTACTAAATTGTTTAGACATTCAATATCGGTAAACATCTGGTGTTTCAAACATCATTCTGAAAACATGTAATTTGAATTTATTTGTATTATTTAAAACTGTTACTCGTCCTAAAAAGTCTGATTACTTAGCCAAAGTAAAAGTATTATTGCTTCACAGATGAAGCATTAGGAAGTTATTTTTAACAAACAAGTGTTATCTGGCAGTTTTTATGTGTGAATGCATGTAGAAAAATTAATGCTACTTCCTTGTAGTTGTTACAGAGTTTTTATAGGAATTGAATATATTTTCATGATATTGGTTAATGTAAAATTATTGAAATGTTGTTGCCTAGATTATTCTCATTTCATATTAGTTTTACCCTGCCGTGCTTACTACTTAGAGGGTCTATATAAAGTCAACATTTGCTTCTTTAGTTCCTTAGCCTTTATGAAAAATATTTTACATGATCAGGGTGAAATAAACGCTTCCACTCAGGTGTTTCCAGAGCAATCCACCAACCATCCTCAGATCGTTACTAGCTTGTGCCAAAAATGGTCAGCTCTTTTCTTTGGTCTAAATAAACAGTCCTTGTAAAGTCAGGCAAAACTAGTCGCTCGGTGTTTTTATACTTATGTATTTTGGGGGATGAAGTTGACATTTTAATATATGCATGGACTTAAGGTCCATCTGATGTCACACGAGGGCATACAGAGAAGCAACTTTTGGCTATCTTTGTATTTTCTTAATTTTGAAATTATATTTTCATAATGACGAGCAGGAAGAAAGGACGTCCACTCTGAGAAGACTATCAGACAGTTGCAGCTTTACTATACCCATTACTCAAACAATCTGTTTAAAAGCAACAGAGAGTCGTGGAAACAATGAGGACCACATACACCAAAATCTTAGAGGGGGATCTATTTTAAGATGAACCAATGTTCTCCTGATATTTTTCCCAAGGAAACAGTGATGCTGGGCTCCAGTGAGACGGAGGTCCTAGGCTAGGAAAAGAACAGAACAAACAAACAGAAAAAAATGAGCAAAGCTTTCTGCGATCTTGTGGATATGGCACTCCAAACTGGAAATTAAAGGGTCTCGAATGCAGAGACGTTCATTAAAGGTGGAGTAAAATCTGTTTTACTGCAGTCTGTGGTACCGAGGACGCAAAGCCCCATACGGAGCAGCCCACCTCGTGCAAGTGGCCGGTCTCGCCTTGAAGGCATCTGGGCAAATGCTGAAGTTAGACCATGAGTCAGGGCTGCAGATTTTAAAACACAGCTGAAAACTCTGAATGTAAGAATTAAACCTCCTGCACTGTCACGTGACAAAACAGACAAAGACCCGCCAGGCTCTCCATCAGAGACCTGAGGACACCATGCCTCATTTTAGGGTTATTAAACAGACAACAATTCATTAGTTTAGGTCATTACACAGATGATAACTATAGAATAATTGCTTTGAAAATAATGGGATGGGTAAACAAAAAAATTTAAGTTAAAAAATAAGGCCCTGAAAATGAACCATGGAGATTTTAGTAAAGAGAAGTAGACTAAATCTAGTCACTGATTTAAACTGAAGAATCGGTCCTTACGCAGATTTTTAAATTATAACAAATGTCTTAACACTAACATCTTGTTCAGAGTTTATTCCAAACATTAGGCACATTGCATCTTTGGAAAGCCTATTTTTTTTAATCGTTACTCACAATTTAACAATTAACTATATGTATTTTTCAATTTATGTATATGTAATAAAATCATGATTTTCTACAAATGTGCGTATGTTGCACTATGAGAATATTAAAATGGTCTTGCAATAATCTCATCATTTTGGATTATCATGACTCACTCATAATCATGATGAGAGTAAATAGCTAATAAACTATGTGTCATATTCAAGAGTACAGCATTCTTTTATATTTGATGCATTAAAAATTTTTTAAGACAATTTCTTGACTTGTCCTTTGTAGCCTCAGAAAATACATAAAAATTTATGTATTTGAGCAATCAAAGCAAGATGAACCAAGGTTTACTAGATTCTCCCCAAATATTATAACTTGTTTTCTTTAACAACATAATGCTATAAACATAAAGTGCTTGTAAGTATTTGTAACTAATATTAGTAATGTTAATGAGGAGGAAACACTATTTTGAAAGGCTAACACGCTACATAAAATTATATGTGCTGTACATCAAGGGTGATGTTTAAAATACCCAGCTGTGACAATTTTGTCAATATATAAAGTAATTAACTACAACTGAAAATTAAGGCATCTAATTTAGTAGTGTTAATGATATTTATAATTCTCCTCCAAAGTGTCATGCAAAGATTGCCAAGTACTTGGTAAAATTAATACTTTATTTCTCATTCCATGCTGAGCGGCAAACACGTCATTCTGCACCCATAAGAGACAGCTGAAAGAAACTGTAGTGAATGAATTTTTTTGCTAAAGAAAAAGAAACAGGAAACATGGGTCTCGCCTTGAGTTTAAAAATTTAGTCACCTGGAGATAAACTATTACACATGCATCTCAGATCAGAGGTTTTCTAAGTTTTAACATTGCAGATGATATAACTTACAGTGAATCATTATGAATTCCTTAAATCTTGAAATGCAAAGCCTTATGCTTTGGGCGTAATTTTCCAAATAGTGCAGTAGGGAGGAATTCAAACAAGACCAATATGTGGATTTGCTTGAAATGCTGGGCTAGAGAGATGAAGAGCTGGACGCAGGACCCAACTCTCCTGGTTAATGGGGAACGCAGGAGACTCTTGGTCAGTATCTCCCCAGCACAGAAGGTTCATTTTCTCGCCAGTGGATGCTGCCCTTGTATTTTCATCCAGAACAAGAACTTCTCAAACATTCTTGAAAGTCACGAGGACGAGGATGGATCCTTGCCCAGACTCTGGTTCTTCTGTAACTTGATTCTCATCTTCCTCTTTCGAGAATTATAGGTGCCTAAGCCGCTTCCCTAAACTCTCATAGTTATAAACAAATTTCTACCAATTGGAGCTATACTGTGGTATGGTGTTTTATTTTATTCCGTTCCATTCTTATCCGTCCTGTTCCATTCTTTTCTATTCTATGATGTCTGTAATCTGCTGTAATCTTCACTTACACATAAATATCAGCTCATTTTCCAGACAAATTCATTTAACATCTGGACCATAAAAATTTTTGGTCTGACCACTTTCATTAAAACGTTATTAGTTGATTCATCTTTATTATTTAACCTTTTTTAAAAATAATTTCCCTCTTAAACATTACATATATCACTATTCTCAGTCTGAATGAAGGTTTTGATAAAATACTGTAAAAGATTCTACATTCACAAACAAAAGAAAATTGGCTCAGAACTAAAGGAAAATAAGCAATTTCTATTTATCGGTTGCAAAATAATTACCTAAATGATTACCTGAAATGCTAATGAATCATGATAACAAATTGAGACCATAAAAATTTGGGAGAAGAAGAAAGAATATCGGATACCACCTGTGAAGGGAAAAACATATTGTGTCTGAATAAATAAATATTAAAACTATAATTGTCAACAGGTTGGGAGACTTCCTTTTAAACAATGAATTATGGCCTAATTCAGTTTGGTGTCATCAGTTTTGTTCATTTTAGGTTAAAAAAGGTCATTTTCTTATTAAAAAATACCCCTTCTTTTAATGAAACATCACTCTCCCTCCTTATCGCATCTTATGCAAAATAGGAGACATCATCTTTGGAGGTGAGAGAAAATTTAAATTACATTAGAGACTATACCACATGCCACATTGACTTTTGTCACCTGACACTTAAAAATGGGTGCTCGAAACACTGCTGAAGAAAAGTCAACCCTTATTAATTTCTTCAAACCTGCGTAAGGATTACCACTCTATCTACATGTAATTCTGAAGAGGTCATGAATGAGACATTTTTCCTGTTATTATAATTTTCACTTCCAGGCAATTATAATTTACATGTGGTAAATACTAATATGAAGGCCAGCTATCCTGTTCCTTCATCAAATGTGTATTGATTCAGCGGGTGAAAAAAACTCTCATCTCATTACAATTTTAATTTGCACATTCCATATTATCTGGGATTCAGAGTAGGTATTAAATATCCATCTATTTCCCCATAAAGTGTATGTTCATAATTTTTAACCGTTTCTTTCCATTGGAAAAATTTTAGCCACCCACCAAAAGTTTGTTGTAGCTGTCAGCTCCCGATAGACACACGGACCACCAGAAACCAGTGTATTATAGGAAACATACTCTTTATTCAGCCAGCTGGGTCTGCCAGGGGTACACAGACCCCAGATCAAACAGTCCTGAAATGTAAAGGTACAGGGTTTTTAAGCCCTAAACCCCATTCTTCATTCTGTCTGAACACAAAAGTCTATTTTTCTTCTATTTACTAACTGTCAACCCACAGGTCGGTCATGCACGCGGCGGGTACAGAAGCAGAAAGCTTATTGTTAGAATGTTATGTTCCCATGGGCGATAGCCAAGCAGTAATTTTCCAGCCAGCACATAATGAGGCAGTTTTCTCAGTCTTTCAACTAATTCAGGGGACTACAGACATCATATCTGCAGGTAACTTTCCATCATCAAAAGCTTGTTCCAAAACCCACGTACAGTCCCGCTGTGAGCAAATCCAGTGCTATTTCCTTAAACTGACTGTCCCCCTGATCGTCCAGCCCATGTGGGGAGGAACACGGGAACTGCTCTCCTAAAAGCAATTCCTCAGAACGTAGTGGGATGCGTAAAGAGAAGGATTAAGAAACGAGGGCATGAAGTAGAGTGTGTCTACATTCTGTGCTGAACTCTTTAGTTATGGAGGTTGGAGAGGGCCCAATCAACTCCGACAGAAGAAGGTAATGAATGTGACCTCGGGGCAATGTTGCGACACTCGATATCGGAAGCACGGTAGAGCATCATTTGGATAATAAAGCCACGTGCGACCCTCTGCTGTGCTGCTGACGGACGGGTCGTGTGACTAAGGCCGGTCACCTGGCTTAGGCGACGGATGTCTAAGTCTCCCTTCTCTGGCTAAGACCTGGCGTCAGGCACATGCGTTGCCTGTAGTGGCTGGGTGGACTGCATGGAAGGTGCGTGGGGGAATAAACTATTTCAGTTCATTCAAAGTGATTCATCAAGTTCCATTTCCTTCTCTGGATGATGTTCTTTCTCTCCTTCCTGCCATCCTTTTTATCCCCTTCCGTTTTCCCTGCCCACAGCCCCTCTGCTTTTCAACACGGCATAGCTAAACCATAGAAGGTCTGAACGGTGATTTTTGAGGTTTCATAAAGTGCAGCTGGTGTCCTGTGGGGAAAGAACCACTGGCACTTGGAGGGAAGCTTCCAGAAGGAATAAACAGCTGTACTCTGGATGTCTCACGTGACTGAAGGAGTCTGGGATGGCAGAGAGGCTGTGGGGAGCACGCCGATGGTGATAGACAGTTCAGGATAGATACGTAGCCCACGACCACGAGGTTCTCAGGTTCGTCCAGGTCACACACATGTGAGGGTCCTTAATAGGTGGTGTATAGACCTGTCATCTCGGCACCCGCTCAGATCTCTCCCTAGCCAGGTATCTTTTAGGAAGGTAGGCAAGACGTATCACAGAGCTGTGCAGCTTGTAATGTCAATTAACAGTAAGAATTCAATTTCCTGAAACTGAATTTTGATAATTTTTTTTCTCTGTGAACAGAAGATATATATATATATATATATATATATATATATATATATATATGCCTTTCAGTAGGTTTGATTCTGTCTCTAATGAGATAAGAGGAAAAACCTTGTCAGAACTAATAATTCTCTAGCAGAAGGCCTGACGAGGAGAATGACACAGGGCTCCGTGTGACAGTGTAGCCTTCCAAAGGAAAGTGTTGTCCCGCCTGTTTCTGCCAAAACGTCTGTTATGAAAATTCTTCCAGTTCTGGAGGCAGCATTTTTGTCTGGTGAGATCTGACACCAGAACCCTTTTCAAGCATAATCGCTGCGACTTTCTACAATTATAATCTGAAAGATAAAATGAAGAGTAGGGAACGATCAATGGCATTTGCTTGCTCTTATTTTTCATAATGTGTCTGAAAGAAGGAGGAACAAATAATACTGCCTTGTCTTTTATAGAAATGAGATAAGCAAAACATAGTAGTTGCCTAGATGATTTTGATTGTCAAGAAAGCTGAAATTGCACAGGAAACCCTCCTGAGTTCTATGATAAGAGACCCCCCCAATATGATGAGAAAGTAGTCAACCAAACAAACTATAATTAAAAGCAGAGCTAGTCATATGAACCTAGCTCAAAATTAGGTGAAGATCCTAGAAGGAAATCAGGTAATTTTCCCCTAAAATCTCCAAATCCATAGGAAAAAATTGAAAAATGTAAAGAAAGGATGAACTGAAGATTACCTCGTTCAAAGTTCTTAAAGGAGCATATACCTCTGGTTTTCCTAAAGATCGGTGTACATAATAAGCCTGTGGCTTGTCACCTGTCTTTCTCATGTTCTGTGGCATTGCTGTCCCAGAGGGAAACGGACAAGCTATGGTGGGTGGTCCTAACGCTGGTTTTCTTGTGAATTATTTCTGTGATTGCACAGTTCCATCAGACTGTGGCTTGATCTTTTTCCCCTTCTCCTTACCTTTGCCAGAATTATGGGTTTGCCCAGTTTTGGGGTGGGTGGGGGCAGGGTGACACAGAATTAGAGGAAAGAACTAGGAGTGACTACTAACATAATAACGTTATCTCCCTTGGGACAAATGGTTGTTTCACCTGTCTGGCTAATTCATGTTGACTGTTGCTGCCACTAACTCAGAAAAATTTCAAAAGCATGTAAAAATGTTCTGGATTAGAAAGAGAAAAGTTGGGAATGATGATGCTTGGGGTACGATGAGATACAGTGCAGGAGTAAGAGAAATGGGCTTAAGAAGTTGAGTGCCAATAATCAACTTGACGTAAAAAGAAAAATGTGCCCCACAGAATAGATGGTCAGTTCCTAACAACTTTTGTGAAAGACAAAAAGGAAATCCATTTTGAGCCCCAAACATGCCATGCCTGTCACACAGAGACATAATTATTGGGCAACCTTTGTTCGCTTCTCAGCTTTCACATTTTTTAAATTGACAGCATCCCAAGGATCCTAGAAAACGCAGCCCAGGGCAGAGATAAATTGCTGAAGCTTTATTTGGGAGATGAAAATTCAGGTCAGCACGAGTGAGGACAGAGAAAAATGAGGCAGGGAGCGAGGGAAGAAACACACGGTGATTTGTTATCGCCGTGTCCCCTGCTTCACAAGATGGGAACAAATACTGCGGATGTGTCCACCTGCCTCAAAGGATGCTTCAGGCAGGCGCTCCAGACCCACCACATCTCAGAAGAGGCGACAGAAAAAGAGAAAGCGACCAGGATTTCTCCGGCGAGCTCCCTACCATCTTTTTACTTCTCATCGGTCAGAGTTCACTCCACTTACTGTTAACTCCCCCAGTCTTCAGGTCATGCCGTTGAGACGCTCCTATTTTTCACCGAAGTATAGAAATGGCAAGAAAAGGCTAAACGCCCCAGGAACAGCTGGTCCGCCCACTTATCTCTACAGAAAACAAATGGATCATGACACAGGCTGGACTAGATTTGGCATCTCTACTGGAGCTGACAAATAGCCTGAGTCCCTGGCAGCGATTTGGTGAATGTTTTCTTTCCTTAGGCAAGAAGAGGGATGTAATTTAGCCACTTGGTGATAACAACAGCAACTCCGGCACCCTGTGCCTCCAGGCGGTGTCGACTCCTCTGCTCTCCATTATAATGTTTCCATTTTACAAAACATGATGCTCATCCATCATATTGATGACCTGCTACTCTTCTTGCCTGGTGATCAGAAAATGCTAAGCATCCTAACAAACTAGTAGAGCAAATGAATGCAAGGATTTAAACTCCTGAAGATGACTGAGTTGCAACACCAGCGATGTTTCTCAAAGTCCACATAAAAACACCTACACCTCCCACACTTTGTACAGAAGCTAAGTTCTCCGGCAGCCCTCTTAGGTGTTGAAGGGGACTGGGATCGGTTGTTCGCAAACTGCTTGCCAGAATTTTCTCCCTTTATCCACTCCCTTAGGGAGCCCACCATACATACTGATTAAAGGGTCTGCTACGTGCAGATGCAATTTAAGTTATTGATCAGTTGTCACTGAATGAATTAAAGAAGGGTTATCTAGGTGGGCTTAATCTAATTCCACGTGTTCTCCGAAAGCAGAGTGTTTTCTCTGGCTGACCACGGTAAGGGAAGTCAGAGATGCTCACAGCACAGGAAGCATCAGCAGTGCACTGCTGCTGACTTGAGGACGGAAAAACCATGTGCAAGGACCAGTTCAGCCACTAGGAGTTGTGAGCAATCCTTGGAGGACAGCTGCTAAGAGCATGGGGACCTCATAAGAGGCCAGCTCCTGCCAACAACCCAGGGAGCTTGAAGCGGATTCTTCTCCAAAACTTCCAGAGAAAAGACCAATCTGGTCAACACCTGACATGGGTTTTGTCTGACCTTAAGCAGAGTGTCCACCAGACCCTGGCCCGACCTCTGTTGTACATAATGTGACAGAAACAAACCCCCCATGAAACGCCTTTCTATTCCGCAAACTCTTATTTTTCCCTCAGGACTCAGCCAGATAGCTCCCTTCCTTTCTGGAGCTTTTTGTCACTCTCCCGAGGGACTCTCTCCCTGCCCTGTGATCCTTTCTGCAGACTTTTCTGCATGCTTCGTGTGATCTCTTATTAATGTAATAATAACTTTATAATTAATGTAATGTATAATCGTAAACAACTTTCTCAGTGGGCTGTTACATCTCACCAACAGTAGTCATATATTAAGGATCAGAATCGGCAGTCATGAGCGTGGCTTAAAAATAGTGAGTGGTTTATTTATGATTAATTAATTAATTCACGCTAAACGACTCCACTGTTATCAGGGAAAAACATCTCTGTGTTTAAATTAAAACCTGCTCCTTAGAAAACCCTATCCACATTCATTAACTACATGCTCATATTCAATTGAATGGCTTTATATTTCGCGTACGGATACTTCTCATAGAAAAGTTTCACCTTTGAATATTTTAACAAACATCTGAACATATTTAAAAATGATATATTTTTAATATTCGCCATCGATGTCTCCAACTGCCTCTACTCAACAGAGCATTTTATGTATTGCTATTTGAGTAGAGTCTCGTGGCAAAAATATACTGTATTTCATTAAATATCCAATTTTCCTATTCTCTAGTTGATTATAATTTTGCCATCTGTAAATGACTGAGGTAAAAATACAGAAAACTCTTAAGAGTCATTATTTCTATGTAATGCTACTTTCAAATAGGAATAATTTTCAGCAAGCAAATCTGTATAAAAAATAACATTGAACATGAAATATGAAAATTAATAAACATTGATACTCAGTTCATCTCTCTATTTACTTTAATAGACTGGATTAGTAGAAACTTTTTCAGGATGTTTCCATATGGCATTAAATAATTTAGAAATAAATAAAATTATTTAAAATATTAGGATAGAAATGTTATGTCAGAGTGTCACGTTCAACTTAAAATAATTTTGTGGGCTCTACGAAATTAAGCCATGTAAGCAATGCATTGTAAATGATTTAAAATAAACAGAATATTTATTTTAATCAAATTGTTGATTCGAAGCTCAAGTTTTAGCATAGATTAAAACCAGCATTGAAAATAATCTAGTTGTCTTTGAGACAAAAATTTTGTCACTTTTCAACGTGCCTGCACACTGGACCCTCTGTCCTAGATCTAGCTGTGGACCCTCTGATAGTAATGAGGAATTCTCACTGGTTTACAGTATGGACTCGGGGACTGAAATCCCTATTACTCCCTTAAACTTGACTAAATACGAAAGCTGGATTTATTTGTTTTTAATAGTGGACCCAGTAAAAGCCTTTAAGAGATTTTAAGTAGGAAGATTTAAAAATGAGTGGGAGAAGAACATTCTTAACGAGTCAGAGAGATGATGGAAGCGGTGCTCTTTTTTTTTAATGATGATAATTTTTTTCCTATTTCTTTGCTACATTTGCTCAAAAAAAAAAAAAAAATCTCTAGTTGGCCAACATATGGCACCGAGCAGGGATTAGCTTCACAGTGACACATGCATTTACGGTCTTCACCGCCAAGAAACTCTGTAGTATTCTTAACTTCATAATCATCCTCCAACGTAAACGATGCTAAAACATAGGATTACAAAAATTTAACAAGAAAAGTCCATGTTCAAGGAAGCAGATGGGAAAATAAACAGATCCAATGAGAAAATATACAACCATTAACACTTAACCAGCCAGCTTTGTATATTTTGATAGGAATTCCATAGTATCTGTGATTGTAAAGCAGTGATTTCAAAGCAGGCACTTGCCTCACTATAACTAATAACAAACGGTTCAAACATTGCTTTCTTATTAAAGAAATTCTATTTGTTAGTGCGTACTAAATAATGATCCTGAAAGGAAAATCATGTGGAATAATTATGCTGAATAATATCTACAAGTAAGAATTTATTTACCTGTTTTTAAGGCAAGTCAGGCAGGTGGGCGGGTTAACCATCCACACCTGGATAGGCTAAATGCTCTGCTGGCTGCTGGCATGTGAAGGTGACGCCAGGCGGGAGGGCGGGCATGGGAATGAAAGCTTTTCTCCTCAAGCCACTGTTAGACCAAGCTACCTTTTAGAAGTTTTACTTTAACTTCAAAGGTTAACAATTTTGTTTTATCTTTCAAACAGAAAATAAGTAAAATTGTCCAGGCTGTAAAGACGAACACCATTAAATTTGATGAAACTTGACTGTCTTTGAAATGAAAATGGTTGCTTTTCTAATTTCTCAAATATCTTTTCTATACTGCTTGAAAAGTAGTCTAAGTCATTTTATGGGGCAAAACCTGAGTGTTTAACTCCCCTTGCAGTAAAACAAAATAAAATTGTGAAAAATGTATATAAATAAATAATTTTTGCATCGATTCAAAAACTCAACATGTATAAGAACAAAAAAAAAATGATAAAGATTTGCTTTTCTAACATTTCTTACAGCAGATAAAATAATTTGTAATTTACCACAAATCTACATTTAAGCTATATTTTAATAAGAATACTTAATGGAAAAAAGAATCACTAGACTCTAAGTCCTTAAATTACCATTTTATTATTCTAAAATATGTATGCCTGAGGTTCAAAAAGAGGTTTCTGAGATAAACTGGCAGGAACAGAAGTCGAATGAGGAGAGGGAGGGTTAAGGTGAAGGTGTGGACTCTTCTTCAAACAAAGTGATCAGGCCATTTGAATATATAAGAACCCAAAAAGTATCCGCAGGGAGTTGTAGGTGAACTGCAAAGTCACCTGTAGTTCAAGGATAAAGGACACAAAAGGCTCCAAGATGAGAGGGAGTTAGATATGAGCATTAAAAGTTGACTTATTTAAATAAAGGAAGTTGGGAGAGAGATTCAAGGAGTAAGAATTAGCCCAAGCAAGTGAAAAAGTATAAGCAGAATAAAGTGCACAAGAAACTAACTGGTCTGAGTCATGAGTAAAATGAGAATGATCCAGAATGGAGAATAAGAAGCTAAATGGGAAGGAATCCGATGGTCAAATGATGGATGGCTTCCCACGCCACACTTAACTTCAATGTATCGTGTAAAAAAGGCCACGGAGTGTGTGAATATCACAGCCAGCTTAGTCATGGGGTGAGACTTGATTATTTCAGTTATCTGAAAAGGATTTTTAAAGCAAAGATCATCAAAACACTATTAAAATGAAAAATTTAAAGAAAGAAATAGAAGTTATAAAAAATGGAAATTGTGGAATTCAAAAAAATGTACAATAACAGGAATAAAAAGCTTGCTGATGGGTTCAGTAGTGGAGTGGGCATGATAGAGGATAAAGTGATAAATCTGAAGATAGATTAATAGAATTTACCCAATCTTACCAGAGAAAATAAGAGTAAAAAAAAAAAAAGGCAAAACTTGGAGACCTGTGAGAAATAGCAAGAGATTCAACCTTTATATTACCAGATTTCTGGAAAGAATTATATTCCCCTGAGAAAATGAAAACCCGTAGAACAGGACAGTGGCAACAATAAAATTTCCCCCCCAAATCTTCAGTTAGCAGTCTTAAGGCAGAAGAGGACAAAGAAAATTCTAATAATTTTCAGGACCATATAAACAACAAAATATGTGATATTTTCTAAAAGCTTTAAATAATTTGTCCTTTTTTGTGTGTGATCCCTGTGAATTTTCAGATAAAACTTTACATTGTCTTTAAAAAGGATGTTCAATTTCTAAATTGTGATTTTACAAATTCTAAATAAAATGAGAGTACCTACTGAGCAAAATCTCTACTTGCCATTATCATTTGTGACAAAGGAGACAAAGTTGGCAGGTAGTACTCAAAACAAGAAAATGTCTAATGAGAACATTCTACCTTTTGTCATATTAATGAGGCATTTTTTGGTGAGCTAGTGAAATAACCATCTTCAATAATTAACAGCTCAGGGACATTTTAATGGTTGACAAATGGCTTTAAAACCCTGCCAGTATCTCTCAGTCATTATATATACCTGTTTAATGAAAATTTCTGATAATCAGTGCTTGTTTCTTTCTCCTCATATTTTGGTTTTAGAAACTAAGTGGAAATAGAATTGATAAGCTGTAATACTTATTTTGTGATTAAAATGCTTAAACTTGTTATGAAAACCAAAATACTTCAGTGTTCATTTAGCTAACAATCCATGTTTTCTTATCATCCCATATTGGTTATGAAACAGATATCATAGAATGTAAATAAACAATAGAAAGAAAATATTAGGATAATATATAAAACACTGAAAAGTATTAACATTCAAATAACAATATTAATTTAGGACTTATCAGCACTAAGCATTTATATTTATTAACTTTTAATTTATTTAGCCGTGAGGAAGGACACATATTCTCTACTTTCTAAATTCGTGCTGGTATATTTTCTTTGAAAACATCAAATAAGTTAAACGTAACTTATTTACATTTGGATCAAAACAGGTCATCTCTGAGTTCTAGATTTATTTCTATAACTTTCATTAGAATTTCTCTAGTGGGAAGGGGAAGGAGGAAGAGATGAAGAGAACAAAGAGAAGAAAGAGGAGAAGCAGAACCCTGCTCTCTCTCTAAAGATAAAGCTACACTATTTCGGTTTTCACCCCCATCTCCTTGCCCTGGCTACAACTTTGGCAGATCTGCTGTCCTCATTAGGAATATGAGCAGTGCTGAGGTTTCCTGGATGGGAGACACAGCAGCAAGGACATCTATGAACAGAATAAGAGAGCTAGAAGGGACTAAAGTTCACCCAGACTGTCTGTCATAATAGTTTACATGAGAAAACTAAGGTCGAGAGAGGGCAAATGACTTTTCCAAGGTCACAGGATGGTCAGGCTCCCATTATGGTGATATCACTGGCCATGGAAATACACGGCTGTAATAGACTTAATTTATACACAAAATGGCATCATATCATTCAGAAGTGAATGGCAATATACTACCTCACATCTGTGCCTGTCCTCTATCTAAGTATCATAGCTATCGACCTACTTATCTATCCAGCTACCTATTCATTACCCATTCTCATTATTCATAGACTCCCTGTTTTGGAATATGCCTACTCTCTAGAAGTTATTTGTAACCTCCAAATCAACACTCCGTATGTTCACGGATATTCCTGAATATTCTCAGAGTAGTGAAAAATCTGAGGTGTTCAAGGTACGCATTCCCAGTTAAGGCTTCACAAATGATGCCTTCTCACTGCAGCTCTTCCACTTTTCACGTGGAGGCGGCTGGATGATGGGCATGGTAGAGACACGCCAGTGAAATGCAAGGCATTCCTGCTCTGGGACCAGTTCATTGGGGTTCGAATCCCAGCCCTGGCGCCTGTTATTGGCGCCACCTCCAGTAGGTTACGTAATTCTTTTTTTTCCAAAATATTCAAGATTACACTATTATAAATGTATGTGTTTGACAACACTGTATTAAAATAAAATGTTCTTTTGGACTATAGTAATACTGCAAATCATTTTTACTTAGTACCAAACTTAACCTTTCCAAGTAAATTTCTGAATGTTATTTTTATGATGAAATGCAAATATCGACAAAATTTTGATGTCCTGTAATGTTCACTAAATGGCATTTCTAAGACCTTTTATTGACTGATTCAATACTGAGTGAATTAACAGGCAATTTTGGTTACCTAGATAATTTCTAAGTAGATTGAACTTAATGGAGACAAATTGTACAAAAGCGCCAGGTCACAAAATATTGCTTTTTATTTGGACATTCTTATCTATAAAAAGTTCATGAACATTTAGTATAACAACCATGAAGCTAGCAGATTCACTGTGATATGTGAAGTGCTTATAATACTTTAATAAGAATAATTATGTTTGAATGACAAAGATAAAAATGCTAAATGATATGGTCTATAAATCTGAGTGTGTACAAATAAGAATGTATTTAATTTATGAATCCCCAAGAAACTTAGGAATAGCAAAGATGAAACAATTCCTTGAACGACAATTGTGTGAAGGCTACACAGTCTGTTCTTAATGAGAAACAGTAAAATATGCCTCCTGCTAATCCTACCCATGTCAGAGTTTCCTTCCCAAGAGGGACCCATCCATAGCCTGCACTTGTATCCTGAACCAATAAGAAAGAAAAAGAAAACCAGAAAAATAAGAGAATCCTCCCTTCCGAATAAGCTAAATTTTCTAATATTTATTATTAAGCTTTCCATTGTAATCATTATAAAGTAGTTTTAGTTTGGATAGTAATATAGTCAAAGCTGTGGTTAATTCATGTTGATCAGTGCCTTGGGTTCAAAGTCTCTGAAATTATTGAGGTTCAGAGTCTCTGACATGAGGACCTAAGTTCAGAAAAATAAATCATTCAAGGTGCTCTTTCGAGTCACATCATCTGCTGTTTCCTGGACCACTGGACAGCACCAAAGCTCACTCCCACACCTGAGAATCCTTACACGACATGGCACTCATCAGTGATGGCCGCTACATCATCAGGCAAGCTTAGGAGCCTGAACAATTTAAAGCAGCCTAACATTCTTGGAAGGCCATTTCTAGTTAGTGAACTCCTAAGATAATACCACTGGGGGTATGTCTTTATGCACAGAACAACTTCTAGAAACCACGAATCTTTGGCTTCATTTTGTAAGTCAGAAATTCCCTGACAGAAAAACAATTTTAAATCTCATTTTTGCAATGCTGACTCCTACTGACATGTAATGACTTTCTCAGATATGGTAAATTTGTGAGGAAACTTTTTGGTTTACAATCCAAGAATGACAGGGAAAAAAAATGGCTCTGAGAAGAGGAGAACCCCCAAATACTAATACCACTCTACTATTTGTGGCTGACCAACGTGGAAACAGTGGCTGAAACAGTAACAGTTTTCTTCATTAAAAAAAATTAAAATATTTTTGCACATCCCAATTCATAAAGTAAAATTCTGCTTTTTTTTTTTAATATTTAGGAGAGTTCATCAGGCTTAGGGTGTGCAAATCCTTTCTACTTACTTAGGACAGATGCAGAACATAAGCAAGGAAGAAACAATTTATGTAAGATAAAAGTTTCTAAAGAAGAAAATCAAAAAAATAGAAAAGGACAAATTATACACATTTTAGTTAAAAAATTTATTTAGGGGAAAAAAACCATTGGATACTACTTGCTGAAAGGATCATATGGCCTATAGAAAGGAAAAAATTACCAAAACCAAATAATATAAATACATGTATTTTTTTTGATAAATTTCCTGAACTTTAAGGAAAAAATCATGAATCCTGAGGCATTCAGACAGAATGATTAATTCACCTCAAAAGAATTGGAAATCAGATTGTCAGACTTTCAACAAAAAGACAGCGTCAGGAGACTAAGTAACAAAATAGTATTTTAAAGACACTCAGAGGAGTATATTATATTATGTGTTGCAAAAGTAGTTTTCACATATAAAAATCAGACAAACTGTGAAAATGCAACAATTCGAAGAATCTTCTTTGTCTGATTCTTTCCTGAAAAAGCTAGTAGAGATCGAACATCAAGCAAGAACAAGTAGAGAAACGTTAACTTTAGGGTTGTTTGTGGGAAATTAAATATGGTTACCTAGAGAATGAAGGCCAAATGATGATTTTTAAGGAAAAAATAATAATACTTCATAGCTATATACTCTGACAATCTAGACCTGGACAACTTTCAAGAAATAGTGATGATGGGTAGAATATCTGTGGAAAATAAAATATGCTAATACTTTTTCACTATGTAAAAAAGCTATATATTTTTTAAACTAAATCAAATGTATTGGGGTGCGATTGTTTAGTACATAACATATTTCAAGTGTTCCATTTCGTAACACATCATCTGTAGATTGCATTGTGTGCTCACCACCCAAAGCCTAGTCCTTACATCACTGTATACTTGGGAAGACTGTATTTTAGATTGCAAATTGAATAAAAAAGAAAGTAATGTGAAAAAGGAAGGTATTAACTAAATTGCCCATTGCTCATCATAAGGAGCCAATAGAAAATAACTAAACACACACACACACAAACACACACACACACACACACACACACACACACACACACACAGACAGGACAATCCTAGAAACAGCAATGTTATGTCAGTATTTTTCAAACTGCGACAGAAAAAAAAATACATAATTAAAGAACAATACATTCACTGAAGAGACCACAGGCTCCATACGTGTTATGGGCTATGATGTGTCTCCCCAAAATCCATATACTGAAGCCCTAACCCCTCTGCCCCAGAGTGTAACTGCATGGAGATAGGGCCTCTAGTGATTAAGTCAAAACCAACCCCTTGGAGTGGGCCCTCAGCCTATCCATCAGTGTCCTCGTAGGAAGTAGAGATTAGGACACACAGAGCCCTCAAAGGTGAACACACACAGAGGGTCCACCGCGTGAAGAGGCAGCAAAAAGGCAACCGACCACCTGCTAGCCGAGGAGAGAAGCCTCAGAGGAAACTGGCACTGCCAGAACCTTGAACTTGGACTTCCTACTTCCTGACCTGTGAGAAAATAAATGTCTGCTGTTTAAACGGCCCAGTCTTGTGGCATTTTGTTGTCAGCCCAGCAAATTAATAGACATACACTTCAAATTCTTCTCTTGAAATCTACAATAGCAATTGATTGCAGATATAGCTTTAGCTATTTTATTTTTCCTCTGATGAGTTAGTGTTTGTCTCAAACACAAGTTTTTACCATGTTTTTTATAAAAAAAAAAAATCACCCTTGATTTTTCGCAGGCTCCATTACCTTTTAATATGTTGGGCACTGGATACATTCCTACAAATATCAATTTTTCTCTTTCCTAAAACAATCTCTTTTTCTATCCTAGGACCATTTTACAAATGCAAATCATAGGAGCAGACCTTTAAAAACTGAAATGATTTTCCAAACAGAACAATAAAATGTTTGATATCCTCAATATTAAAGACAAAATAGCACTTATCGATGCCTATTTATTTAAGGAATATTGGAAGTCGGGGATTATAAAATCATCTTTTCTTTAGGAAATTAGGAAGACGATTGAAAATTGTGAAGCCAAATGCATTTTACTAATTGTGAGCTAAAGCAGTTTGATAAGGCAACAAATCTGTCATTTTAGTGTCAGACTATCCCTAATGCAGGTGGGAAGAGAAGCATTAATTGGATAACTTTGTGGGGGGAGGGTCTTTGGACAAGAGGACAGAGTGGGAAGGACTGTTCTCAAAATAACACTAAATGTAGCTGAGTACACACCCCACCTCACCAGACGGCCTCCTCCGCAAATCACCCAACAGAACTGGAGACTGAACTGGTGACTTCTTAAAACACAGGAGGAAAATGGCTCCAGGCATAGAAAAGTTTTTCCTTGTTTTACTTAGGTAGCTGGCATGAGAAGTGTCATCACTGATCAGTGATTGCAAAGGGATTAAAAACGACAGTCCCAGACAGATAAATGTACAAAAACAGCATAAGGCAAACGCAGAAGAACTCTTAAGTCATAAGAGTTCATAGTCCATCACTTTCTCTCTTCCGATTGGAATGCTGGTTCTGACATATATTTTTAAATAGAATAAAACCTTAAAGGTCTATCATAAAACATGTGACCTTGCAGTGAACGTGGCTAACGCAGTGTTTACTAACTCCATTTGTTGTCTCTCTTCACTCATCTGACATGCAGTGTTCACAATGAGTTACGGTCAGGTCCTCAGCTTACCTACCAGATGGTGCGAACGGGGCATGCAATCAGACATTGCCTTAAAAAAGATGTGATAAAAATGACATTCATGTTTTCTACTAATGCATCCCCATGGACCATATAAGAATTCCAATCAAAGAAAATAGACTCAAGATGTTCACTCTATAGTGAATAAATTAAATTTCAAGATACTTAGTGTCTATGGATCTCTTTCTTAATAAATTAGTCAGTCTAACTCATCATGATTAACTTCAAATTTAAGATAGGCTGCTGAGAAAACAAATAATCCTCTGGTATTAAACCTATTACAAAATCATTCCCAGAGAGTGTTAATTACAATGAAAAAAAATTGACAAATCATATTTGCATCATGTATCAGTCAATTGAATACCTATCTTATTTGTAGGCCTAATAACCCACAGATGGGAAAAAAATGTAATAGCCAATAATTACTTTAAAAAAGTAAAAGAAAACCAAACAGCTAGCTGTTCATAGTAATCTCCTATTTCGACACAGACACACAAAAGCGAAAAATCAAAACAAAACTTAAAAACTCACCGCCACATTGTTCATAGAACTATTTTCAGAATTAGAGCAGATGTTATTAAGTCGCATGGCTTTTCACGACTTCAGCTCACAGGACATTCCCAGCCTCTCACTTAGGCCTTTATCCCCTCCATAGCCTCAGTCTGCACTTGACCTTGCTGGGGAACTTCCTCCACTCCCCTGTTCTGGGAAAGCATTGAGGCCCCTGCAAACAAACTGAAGTTCAACCTCATGTTCAGGGTCATTTTCAAGATATTTCCTGCCATGCTTCCCATCCATGCATTGATCATGATAAACGTGGAATTTGCATCTTCCCTTTCGGTTGAAGACCTCTGTAGGCTAAGAGCATCCTGTTCATATGTTTTTTCAACACATATTTACATGTGAATCTCCTTGTTCGAATTTGACATGTGAGGCAAATCATCAGTAAGCTCTTGTTGGTATTTCCCTGTGATGTGTCCTAGCTGTTTAACAGAATACTTTGTGTATTTCGTTTGTGTTTATTTCATTTTACTTTATTTTAATTATCCATGGCCCTCAGGTGCATAATCTTTCAGGTAATCAATGATCTGAATTGATCTACTTTGTGATTAAATACATAGTCTTCCAAGGTGGCTAAGAGAGCATGAGAATTCATTCCATCAACCAGAAAACATGGCTTATTTCTTTAATCTCTCGTTACCCGCTTCAGCTTTAGAAGTCAAGCTTTAAGCTTTTACCTGGGCTGTTGGCAAAACTGTGGGACAGAATTTATTCCTGAAAGACTGTAACATCCAACAAATGTATGGTCCCTGGATGATGAATTTTTCTAAAATTTCCTCTCTCTCTCTGTGTTTACATTCAATGATCAGTCAGGACAAAATGGATGTCTAATTAGGAAAACCTTTTTCATAGAAAAATAATTTGATTTTTACAAACACAAGACCATATGTAGACACTCAAGCATACACAAGTCTACACTCGGTCTCTCTTTCTCTCTCTCTCTCTCTCTCTCTCTCTCTCTCTCTCTCTCTCTCTCTCTCTCACACACACACACACACACACACACACACACAAATGCACATACACATGGTATTTCAAATGGAATGTTTAGTATTTTCTAAGCTCGATTCATGATTCATACTGGATATTCTTTTTTTTTTTTTTCCTTCTAACCCCTTCTTCGGTGTATGAGCTTGAACACTTATTCTGGTTATGTTTTCTGTCTGTGAAGGCAAGCGATCACAATTCAACCAGATGCCGTTTCTTAGGCTACACTGGTCCATCAGCTGAGTCAGTCCCAGCCCGAATCGCTTGTGCGCTTTGATTTCATAGAGTCATTAATCTCATTCCCAGCCGAGGCAAAACATTTCCAAGGGCGGGAGCCTGGTGCCTTTGCAGCCCCTCCTCAGAGAGGTCTGTGTTCCCTTCAAGGCCCCCCGGGGCGGGAGCCTGTGACACACACAGCTGGTGTTTTGTCACTTAGTTTTAAAGCATTTTCTTACTTCTCTCTGAGTTTCATTATTTTGCAGCCTCGATCTTTGAGGGAGAATATCACCTATTGTCTTTCTTTGTTCTTTGGTGAAACTTAGATGTCAAACCTCAGTAACTAATGAGCTTAAAGAAAAATATTATAATTTTTAACAATCTGTATGAAAAATATCAAATATACTTAAAAATGGGTCTATAAATTTATGTTTGGCTATATATAAATACACACATGATTATGAAACTCACATATATGCAAACGTGCACACACACACAGACATGAAAATTCTGAAAACAAATTTATAGAAAATTAAACTAATGGTATTTCTAGATGTAGTCTTTATAGCATTATTTTTCTTTATAATTTTTGGAATTTTCCAAATGCTTTACCATTGTTTATACTAGTGCATCTATACTAGAAATGATACCTATGTAAAGAATATTCTTCATTTGTGAAGAAAACAACACAATTATAAAATCTTCTGATTTGATTTTTGAATATGAATTAAAAATTTGCATTCTATATGCACATTTACAATTCCACTATTTATCACAGACATTTCTTTACAAGATAATTGCTGGGTGACATCTGAAATACAATTTTTTATTATTTATTTTAGATAGAAAAATAAATTTTAATATTTACTGAAATATGACAAACCCTTTAATATGAAAAAATACTCTCTATATTGATCATTGGAACACGTATTTGAAACAAATACAGTGATGATGTAATATTAATTCATTAGGTAGATCAATATATCGTATTTATTGAATGACTAACAGGGGCAATGTATTTTACAGAATAATTTAATATTCACAACAATCCTCCGAAGTAAATTAAATAACCTCCAACTTATAGGGCATTTGAGGCTCAGAGAACTAAAGTAACATGAAGAAACCACAGAGCAAGCATTGAACCAAAGTTTACGTGTTTGCTTATTTATTCATTTTAGATATCAAAGTCTGTATTCTGATGTCTCAAATTACTGTTTGCTTTTCCATATATTTTCATAAATACTTTTTAATTTTACTTTTTACGTAGAGATATTATAAGAATATTTCATTTTGTACAGATCTGAATTAAAACCAGGAAAAAAAGACATGGCCATCAGGTCCAATCAAATATGCTCCTACCCACGACCATAACTTCTTGCTCTTAGGCTACTGAAGGGATAAGTTCATTCCTTTGTGTACTGTCCACGGTTCCTTTCTCACTGCAAAGTACTCTTGGCATCGTCCATATGGCCAGCAAATCCTAAGAGACTTCCTATTTGGCCCTTTACAGTAAACGTTTGCTAACACATACATGTATTGAAAGTCAATTTGTTTTGGAATCTGTCAGCTCAAGTTCAAGTCAAAGATCTGACACCAGTTTTATAATCGCAAACAAATTTTGAAACTCTTTAAGCCTCATTTTCCTAAAGAGAAAATTAGGCAGAATTACAGCACCTTCTTCGTTGGGATTTTAAAGGCACGGCACAATGACTGATAATATTATTACTAATATTTGTCGAGTAATTTCATTTCTACTTGATTGAGAGTATTATAAATAACATGAGTATCAGAGTTTCTATAAGAAAGAATATTTTCATTATGTACTTCATCAGGGTCCTAAAAGTGATATCATTTTGCCAGAAACCATTTTCTATTCTTTTACGTGTTTAGTAAATCCAGAATCTTGCTTTACTGAATATAAGTAGTATGAAATAACCTACAAAAGTGGGATGTAAACATTATCATACACCTTTTTCTTTCCTAAATAATCCTTCCAACGAACACATTTCTTACGTGTAGGAATTTCATTATCACACTCGAGATTTCATTGTTGAAAATTGTTCAGAGACCCTGGGGAGTTGTCAGAATAGGCTGATTCTGTTCTTAGGACATGTTTACCTGGTCAGCCCTGCTGGTTCTTGGTTTCTATCTGGATCTTGAAGCAGTTGCTAAATTCTCTCCTGGGTAAAGAAAGAGAAGCAAACAGCAACCACACACAAGCTAAATGCAGCGTGCTGTGGCCCACTTCTGATAGAGAAGCATTCAATTCCAACTGATTTTTAAGACAAAAATCATCAGAAAGAGCAACTCCAGGGTCTGTATTATCTATCACCAGCAGCTATGACATAAAGAGCATAGTTGTGGTCCTAAAGTGACTCTGATAGGCACCTACTACTGTATTTTTGCTCTTGGGATACATTCCTTTTTAATGAATTTGCAATATCATGGATTTAGGCAAAAGTAACCCTGTCATTCAATAGGCTGTTTCTCTTTAAGTAAAATTCTCATTTTATTACTCTTTAACCAGATAATTATGTAACTTCCTTTCCACATAAATAAGGAAGTCAAAATTCATGTTTCAAAAATGGAAATCTATTGTTTTATAAAAGTCCAGGGAATTCTTAATTATTTCTATAAAATTTTTGTCCACAGATCTATCACTTCAGCCTTATTTGGCCTAAATATGCAATCTACCCAAACATACTGGTTTGGAAAATAATTTGAAGATGTATATTCAACATTTAAAATAATTTAAAAATGTTAAACCAGAGCCACAGTTCTCAGCCACCTCTAGCTTCTGTTTAAGCAGTGTTTTTGTTTTTGTTTTGTTTTTATTACTGCTTTGGAATAACTTTGCTCGTTCAATAATATTCTCCAGACTATCTGGTCTCTCTCTGTCTTTAAATTGATTTTTTTCCAACCCTTGGGCACAGTTTCGTCCTGTTTCTATCTTTCCTAGTTCTGTTCTTTATTAGTATTTTGAGAAATACAAATAATTTTGAAGAAGACGGCATCACTCTGTGTGGATTCTCTAATGCAATATTACTTTCTACATTCCTAACACTTACTAAAGAAGAAAATCTACTAACTTCTTAATGAAAACTTCTCTTAAAACTTTGTCATCTGATACTGGCAGAGAAATTTGTGTTTTTATTATCCTATGCAACTTATTCTATGCAGAGATTTGTGGCGTTCTTTAAAGAGCTTTGCCCCAGTTTGCTTATGGATTGTAATGAAATGTGGAGGAGAGACTTAGAAAATTGTGATGAGCCTTAAAACCAGTGACTGTCAAGGTTTGTTGTAGCACTACCTTCTCTTGGCATTCGAAATGTACAACACAAATGTTCTTGCTATGCTGGGGCAAGTGAAATATATTCACATATCAAAATAAGTATATTCTGGTTAAACTTCGTGAATTAAATGTATGCACACATTGGATATCTTTATGAAGTGTTTTAAAAACAATAATAAAAGAGGGAAAAGGTAAAAACGCAGTAAAGAAAATGGCATCTATCTATCATCTATCTATCTATCTATCTATCTATTATCTATCATGTATCTATTTATCTATCATCTATCTCTATCTATCATCTATCTACACACATACATATATATAAGTAGACATTCAGATTGTTTTATCATATTCCACTCAGCCATAAAACTCATACTGCCTCACCACAAAATAAGATTGTAATAAATTCAATGCTTAAACTAGTAAGATGCAAACTTTGAATATCTGATACAATGAATTAAGATACTGAAAATGCAAGGATCAACTCAGACTCTGTTTCCTGGCTGTTTCCAGAATCCTAATAGGCAACTTATAACCACAAATATAGACTATTGGAAGGTTTCTTCTCAGGAAATTGAAGACTCAGAAGAAAAGACTAACTAATAATGACATTGTACAATTCTCTAAATAAGCACCTTGATTAACACCATTTACCGACCACAAGTTAAGATCATTAGTGACAAACATGCATGAAGAGTATCTAGTCTATGCTGTACTACTATTCTTTCTTATTAACAGAAAACCAAAGATCTATCACTAATGAAAGCTAGAGGCCAAAATGAACAGAAGAAAAAGAAGAGACTTTGCAAATAACTGAGGTCAGTCAAGGGAACAAAAGACAACTTTTGAAAAAAATAATGAAACTACAATTTAAATTCTTTGAAAAATAAGATAAGACAATGAGTCCATAAAATAAAAGCCACGTATTACATAAAAGAAACAGTCAAAGAACAAGAAATATTATAAGTGAAGTTGAGAGCAAGAATATTAAAATTCATTAGAAGATGTGGTTGTTTAAGATGAAAACATTGAAAACTAGAGAAACTGAAATGGGAAATAAGAGGAAAAATAAATAATACATTTAGAATATTCAATATCCTCATAGTAGCATTTCCAGAAAGTAAAAATAGAAGAAAGTCATTAGAAAAACAATGCAAGAAATATTTCTAGGCAAATAGAACATGGTTTCTATATTAAACAAGCAAACAAAGAGAAATATTACAGTGAGTGGCTACCAAAATGAAAGAGGCAGGAAAATACAGGTGTTTGTTGTATGAAACAGTCTGAAAAAATACATGGAGAAATGAAATGTGTTTTTCAAAGATACCTGTTGTAGCATTATTTATAATAACAAGTTGTAAAAATTGAGGAAATGACCTTAAATGTATAAAGATATAACATTTAATTAAGATATTATGCTGAAGTTTAAAATATTTTAAATTCTCTTTATATATATTAAGAATAAAAATAAAGGAAAAAAACAAGAGAGATGAAATATAGGTCCCCTCCAAACTCTTTCTCTTTCTCTCTCTCTCTTGTTCTCCATATATATATATATATAATTTCCCCCCCAAATTATATATATAATTTCTCAATGTGTTCAAATAACACATTGAGAAACTTTTAAGACATTAGTTTTATACTAACACTTATCACTTAAGTGCATTTATTGTATCATTGACTTTGAAATGTCTTAGTTAAATTATTAACAGAAATATATTAAAGTCTAAAATAATTTTTATATTTTTTATAGAAAAGTATAAAAATGATCAAGGGAAAATAAAGAATAAGCATTTATATTAAAATTAATAAGTTAGAGAAACAACTGATTATTAAAGCATCATTGAGAGTTAGCATATATCATGATTATTAAAAGAACAGAATAAATTTGAAAAGTAGACCAAGTCTGACTTCTCAGCACAAACTGAAGAGTATAGGTTATGCTTTTGATTTTTAATTTTATATATATGGCATAATTTTTATCCATAACTGTTTAAAGAAAATTTGTTTTATTATATATTAAATGTAAACTTGTGAGCTATAGAGAACTATTGTGAATAAATATATTTGCATGTATTCTTTATCCTGTTTATCAAAACATTTAAGAGCATTATTGAAAAAGTACTCAGAAGAACTACAAATAATTGTTGCTATACATCCTAGATCTTACCTAGGATTCTTCTGTTTACTCATCATTGTTCACTAAAAGGCAGGCATTTTTCTAGTAATTGGGATACGGTCATGAACAGACTGAGAAGAATCTTTAGTCTTAAATTATTCTCAGGTATAACTCCAAATAAGTTCTTTCCATAAATTGTTTGATTTGTTTCTTCCCTGCTGAAATGGAATATTCCTTTTATTTTGGTATTCATATAAGCAGAGCATAATTATTTATTAGAGTCACAAGAAGGTATTTGACATCTTATTATGCTTTCATTTTTATTGTCTTCTACACACAGTTAAAGATGATTGTGTGTCATCTGTAGAATGCTTGAAACATAACAAGTATCACCTAAAATAAAAAAAGAATAAAACACATGACTTATTCACAACACAGCCATGAATATTAATTTGCTACAGTGACAGGGGTGGAGATCTCCCCTGGGTAGGCATTAAGAGTCTCATGTCATAACTTGGTATTAAGGCCTTATAAGCAACGTGAAAGATTAGAGATGTCTAAATCTATGATTCAAAGGAAATGTTTTAATCAAGAAGAATGGCATGGTGTCACAGCTTGATTTTTCTCCAGCATCCACAGCTGAAAAAGACACACATAAAAGCAAATATTTACACTAACCAGCAGGTTGGGGGCGGGGGAAAGGCAGGGTTAGCCAGGACATTGGAGGAGACCACTGTGAGGTCTACACAGGTCATTTGGTCTGGAAAACTCTGTCATTCAGGTGACGACATCTCATAGTCAGTGAGGCATTTAACACCTTTTTCACTGCCGAACTTTTCTTAAATCATTTTAATAAAATAAGGATGCATCTTTTATATTGATTGGCTTTTCTTTTATGATACATCTACTTTTGTATTTTTTGCCTTCAGTAATCCTCTTGGAAGTTCTTTTCACAAAGAAGCAGCAAAGGAAAGATTTCAGTCAAACATATTAGTTCTTGTGTGAAGCTGTGTAAGCACCAAAGCACATTCATCAGCACAGAGAAAATACAAACATTTTGTAAAAAAAAAGAATTAAGGGTGGTTATTTGCATACTAAAACCAGTTTGTTTAAAGATATAATTTAAAAATATTTTTTTTTTTACTTGATTGCTGTCAGGAGACAATTCTCCATTGGTCTGTCATGTCACATCCCATATGTCTTAAGGGCAGAAGCAATGACACTTTTTTTTTTCCAGTCTATCTTTTGAGCTGTCTGGACATAACAAGTCACCTTGGAATAATTTGAGTTTTGTCCTATTGTCTCTTCCAAATATGTAGGCAAGTAGGAATCAATAGCAAATGATTTTGAATTGAATTGATCAAATGATTAATATCAAATAGTAAGGGTTTTTTTTTTTTGTTTTGTCTTGTCTTTTTTTTTAACAGAAGCTATTGTGACTTGGATAGGACTTCTGTCAGTACACCTTTATAGGTAATATTTGTTGCCTAGAAAGTATTGCAAAATTTTGAATAATGTCTCGAAGCATTTTGATAGAAATGGTGGAAGTGACAATGCTTTGAACATTTTAATTTTTCTTAGAAAAAGCTAGTTATTGAATTGGGGTCTCCAGTTCTTTAGCCTGCATAACCCAAGAAGAGGAAACCATTCTTTTTATATAAGGAAAAAATGCAGTGGAAAATTGTGAGAATGGAGAAAACTCTGGAGAAATAAGAAGCCTCATATAATATGAGCTAAAATCTGATTTATAATGAAAAAATATATAAAGTAGATCTGTTTTACAATGTTCAGATTGAAACTGAACACGTGGGTCATTTTAACAGATACTTAGGCTCAGCCCAGTCCATTTTAGTTCAATAAATATTTGTTCAGCTTTACTATGTCTAAGACACCAGAATGGGCCCTATAAATCCAGCCATGTGTTAGTTTGTCCCAGCCATACAGTTTCACGGTGTATGTGGGCACAGACAATGCATCGGATACACATAGACATGGCAACATATCGCGAGGAATCTTAAGCAAAAAGGAGTCTTGTTAACTTTCCTGGAAGTGTTGGAATCTGACCTGACTTTTAAATAATGATTAGAAGACAGGCAGATAACAGAGGTATGAGTCAGCATCCCCGACCTTCTCAGTAGCACGAGCACAGTTATAGAGCTGGGAGAGAAGATGGAGCTATGTGAATTGTAGTGAAGGAGTGTGCCAGTCTGGAACACACACAGACAGCAGAGTTGTGTTTGGACAAGGGGTCGAGAACCAGCCCAGAGAAGGCCCTACATGCTCTGCCATGAAATATGGCTTTTCTCTTACAAATATGTAAGCAAGAGCCCGGAATACTCAAATTTATAATGTATTCAGAATAATCATGCACCCTGCATAGAGGGTGAAATTAAAGGGTTTAAGACCATAAATTCATTCTGTATTTCCCTGGATGAGTGGCCATGATGGCAAATTAGAGTAAAGGATGGAGGAGAAAAAAAAAAGAAAACACTTCCAGAAAGTCCCATGAAGAACAGTTCACAGAACTTAATGATTGATTGGGTGAGAGAGATGGGTGACAGTTTCAAAGTTGACTGCCGACTTTCTAACTTGGGTAAATTAGAGAATGACGGTTCCAACTACTGAGAGAAAATCTGTTCAATGGAAAATAGATTTCACTATTCGAGACGAGAATTTGAGTGCCCTCATTCACACTGTAAAAATCAGCATATGGATCACTCGTTTTTAGAAAATCGTGTCAGAGAAACTTTGGGGATTTTTTTCAGTGTCACCTTCAGACTTCTACCTGAGAAGTGGAATGTTATCCCAAGGAAAAGAATTTCATTCTTATCATTAGTAAACTATATTACAAAAAATGATATCACCCAAGTATTCTTATTTGTATTTTAATTTCATCAACAAAACTTTGGGGATTTTTTATAAATCTTTAATGTCAGTACCCACATATTATCCTTGATTTTATCTTTTGGACATAAAGCCTAAAATATTTACTATTTGGACCCTTACAGAAAAAGGTACTGACCTCCATTATAAGCTCTGATTCAAAATGTGTGTAGGATTCCATTGATCATTGAACAGTTAGAAAACTGTTAGAAACAGTTAGAAACTTCATGAAATAAGGTCTTCACATGGCCACTAAAACATATAAAAATATGCTCAAGCTAATTAGTAATCAGAAAAATGCAAATTAAAATTGCAAGCGATACTACTGCACACATATCAGATTGGCAAAAACTGAAAAGCCTGTCAAACTATCAGCCAGCATTTGGAGAAAAAATATTCTTGTTATTCACACACTCTCCTGGGAGAATTCAGATCTGAACAAAGACTTTAGAAAAAGTTTTTCATTATCTAGTAAATTTGAAGAAGTGTTTCCCCATCGCCCAGTATTTCTACTCTGACACCAATATCTTAGGAAGATTTTTGCACATAAGCACCAGGAGACACATAATAAATGTTTAGAATAACATTGGTTAATATAGTAGAGTAATTTAAAACAATGAAATCAAATATGTAACAAAATAGAAAAATCACTGTATTTTCAGACAGTGGAATGGTGATGAAAATGAGAGACCAGTCACATGCAACAATGTCAACAGGACACATGAAGACACATGCACACATGTAGACACACAAAATGAGGACAGTGAAATGGATCACTCTATTTTTTTTAAGTTAAAAAACAGGCAAAACAGATATATTACTTAGGGTAAAAAGTATTAAGAGACAAGTAAATGATTAATACCAAAGTAAGAAAAGCTAATTACACTTAGTTTTGACAGTAATGGGACTTGGAGTACAACCTGGAATGAAGATTGGCTAGGTGATCACTTTGGAATTATTAATTGACCTTCTCACATAGGTTTATTTACTCTGTATATTCATAAAGAAATAATGTATTCAAGACCTACATTTCTGCATTTTAATTTTCATGTCATGTCTCATGCAAGGGTTGTTGTTAAGCTCTTTTTTTCTTAGTAAATATAATAAAATACCATGTTATTCCTTTTTTATTGAGATAAAATTGACATATAACCTTTTATAAAAGATTAATAGCCATTATTTAATTATTAAAATTGGATTTACTTATTAAATACATTCATTTTTTAATATGTTTCATTTTTACTGTTAGACACAGTGTTGCTGTTTTTTTTTTTTTTTCCTGACATTCTAATCCTATTTTTCTAGGTAGGTCCAATTTTAAATGCACCACCAATCATGGTCTTTTTCTATGGCAAGTTCTATTGATTACATGTTAATCATTTAAATATGTGCTCCTTTTTTCTGATTTCTTTAAAAATAAATAACTCAATGTAGATAGACACATGAATGTTTATAATAGCTAAATAATCAATTGATACCATTTACTTTCTACTTTTGCACTGAAAATATGACATTCTTCTTAGAACTCTCTCCACATACTGCTCTCTTGTTTATTTTTGTACTTATTATTTATGTCAGACTATTCTGCCTTAGAAAATACAATATTTATAATAAATATGCAAATTAGATTTTGTATATTATTTCAAGTTCCAATGAATGATGCAATCTTATATTGAACTAACATTGGTGTAAAAAGGTTGTGTTAAGTTAAATGTTCTATAGATAAATATAAATATTTCATTACTCCTAAGAAATCTAGTCTCTTTTTACCCATTATTCCATATTTTGGGGGCTTAGTTTAGGTCTAGATATTTTAAGATGTAGATTGGCTTTATTCAAAAGAATGCATTTATTTTTAGATGAATAATAAGCAAATTGACCAGTTCCATTCTATGCTATATTATCTTTTTAATTGCTAGCTATTACCACAAATTATCACCACTATTTTGATAAATACCTATAATTTTTCCCAGCTAAAGTGACTATTTACATAAGAAACATAATATTTATTCAAAATAGCTTTAGTACATTGATACAAAAATCTTCACTGCTGATGTGATCGCTAATGAGAGCATAATTAAATAATTCAAGAACAGTAGTTGAAAATTAAGACTTTTCAGGGAAATTATATCGATACAGATATTAGATAAATACAATTTATGAAAATGACCATGCAATGGATATTTTCCCCAAATGTCTAAAAATTGGGAGGCCACTCTTGGGCAGAAAAAATATTTCTCCATAAAACAAACTACAACAAAGCAAATCTCTCTAAATTTGGAAACTTTATCACATAGCTTTTATTTTATCATATTTGCAAAGTCATGTTTAATGACTGGTTTTTTTATAATCCTGTTAAATAAAAAGTCACCAAATACTACAACCCTAAGCATACTGTAAACAAACAAACAAACAAACAAACAAAAAAAGAAGGTAGACTTTTATTGGTGGTTAGGATGAAATATGAGAAAGTATACACCAGGTATTTATGTATAATCATAGATCTGATAAAATTTGGATTGTCTTCTACTTAACAATACAAAAGTATGGCTTACCTCTACATGATTTATGTTGCCAAGGTATTAAAAGATTATCAATATTAAAGACATTTTATTTTTTTCCATTCAAACTTTTGTTTATATATTTTCTTAACAGAGTTGCAGTTTAATGAAAATTTTAAGAAACAAATTTAGCGATATGTTAAAAACAGTCATAGGGTTTATTAGCTAGTTACTTGGTTTTAAAACAAAATACGAATCTTCCGAAGAAAAACTGAAACACAGATCTACAACAGTAAAGAGATGACAAAGCATTTGTAACAGGGGCAATATCACTGCAATTAATGAATATGACAATCAAGTTAATTTTTCTGCCACTAGTAATTATTTGATACAGATATATATGCTTGAGAGCTGACACTGAAAAGTAGAACTTCATAACTGACTTATTTCCTGAGAATTTGGCATCGTTCTAAAAGCTCCAATTGTTTAAACTTTTTCCGGGTTGTTATTCTGGACCTTTTTTTTCCTTCTTTGTTTCTTTGTATGTAAAATCCCATAAAAGTGCAATCATTTTTTGAAAGTTTCAAAATGGCAGTTCTCACTGAAATAGTCCAAAGTTCCTCAATTTCAGGATGAAAATTAATATATCAGCTATTGAGTGAGCCTACCAGCCATTCTGAACAAATTCACTGATAATTAGAGAGTTCTTGATTTTTCTTTAAGTCCTAATTTATAGTAAGTTATCTGTTCTGGTGTAATAAAGTATTAAAAAGTAAAAGCTGTAGTTTTCATATAAAATTTGATATTACTTCTCAGTGATTATGGTTACTAAAAAAAGTGAGCAAAGTATATGGCAGGTAAATGGGTTGTCAGAATTGGTACCACCTGAAATACAGTCTTAAACTTTCAATTTTTATGCTATGATTGTGTGAACCCTTGGTTACTACACTCTATAAGCATAGGGAAAGAAGGAGCTGCATTATAAACATCTATGATGATGGCAATCATAAACAAACGTCTATTGAGAACTTAATATTTCCAAGGCATTGGAGACTTCATTATAAACAGAAGGAAAATATGTCAAAATTAATTACATATAATTTGATGAAAGTCATTAAACTCATGTAAATAAAATAATGGGAAAGCAGAGCTGGCAACCAAACCTCAGCAGGGAAATAAAGACAGGATGTTCAGTAAAGGTAATATTTGGGTTGGGTGTGAAAAGCAAGCGTTTTTCAGTAACAGACATATTCAGCGTACAGAAAGAGCAGAAGGCACAGATGAAGATTACTACTGGACTATTTTTATATCATCTATGTAAAAATAAATTCAGAGAAAAGTAATTGAGCTTATTTTAAAAAAGAACTCAAAGGAAGGGACTGGTTGACAGATTAGGGAAACTGATTAAGGAAAGTACAAATGTCTCCAAATCTCTGAGAGACTTTAATATGAAATAGAAATGAGACGGTGGGATTAGCAACGTTCAGAACTGAATAATGGTGCACAGGGGAGCTTGCTAGGGGTCAACTCTTGTGAAATGGGACCCCCCTGGCTGGCAGAGGCCTGACACTGACAACACTGCAAATGCTTTAGCTGAGAAGCTGCCCCTTATCATGTCAGATGCATTTATAGATTCCCCGGTGTGTTTTTAAATCAAACATCTGTTGACGTACGTTCAAATGACATGGAAAATCCCATTGGAAATGACATTAAGCCTTTGTGAGATCATCGTTTTTCTCCTATAGCTTCTATTTCTAATGACATAAAAATGATTTTAACACTCGCTGTAAAAAGACGAACATTTAGGAGCTCTGATGAAATACAAACCGTTATATACAAAATCCTTTCCCAGGTTCTGAGAATATTGATACGGCAGGTTATAGAAAGTAACCACTTCTTGCAAATATACATCCTCAAAACCCCGATGGACAGCATCTGTGGTAGATCAGAAAGCCAAATGGAAACATTCACATGCGAAGAATGTCACATATTTTCCTGCAAAATTTTGAATTGTTTGGTGTTTGCCAACACGTTTCTCCAGACCAGTTTAGTGTCTCAGCCACTCTCTGTGCCTGCCAAAGCTGTTTTCTGAACACGATAATAGGACAGAATAAGCATCTGTCTTAGAAATAAACGTATTGTTTTCCCCTGAAACTGCTACTTCTTTATTTATCTTAGAAGAGGCAACTAATGGCTTTCAATGTAGTTTTCATGATCTTAAAAAATTAAATAATGACTTAATAAACCCTTTAATAATAAATTTAGATGATCAAACAATAGTTCTCTACTATCAGTTCTTTAAAACATACAGAAAAATGAATAAAATGTTAATATACAGTTAGACAAATTTTCTTTTTTCTTTTTTGCCATCTGAATCATCTGAATAGTTGCCAGATCAAGAAATGAAATCTTGTCATCATCTCAGATACTCATCAACAACTGTTTCTCAATAAAAACTACCATCTTTACTTCTAATTTGACCATTATAATTAAGGAGTTATGCAGTATATTCTCTTTTGTTTCTGCATTGTCTCACTCAATAATTTTTTAAAAACATCCAAATGTTATCGTATTGTCTCAATTTACTTTTAGCATATTGTATTCTAACACTATTTTTAAGTTGAGTATAGTATAATAGGATATCTATTTTGATACGATATTTGAAAACTAATTTGTGATTTTACTTATTCTAAATACAAACCATTTTACTTATTTTAAATACAAACAATTTCTTATTCATCTTTGCCAAGCATTCGTACACACTTTTGTTGTATATCTTCCCTACTTTTTAAACTACTTTTCCCAGCTAACCCAGTATGGAGTTGGAGTTTGGTGTCATTGTACATGTAAAATAAAAACACGTTCCTCAAACTGAGCCATGGAGATAAAATAGTGTTAAATCATCTTTCTCTCTGGATAAATTTACTACAAAGGGAAAGGAGTTCAAACGGGAGCAGATAAGCAGATTTCCCCGTGAAATAAATTCAAGGAAGAAACCCAAGAAAATCTAAAAAGCCTTAAAGTTTCATTGTATAAATACTTTACCCTGGGTCTTCTTTTTTACTAACATGTGAACCCTGAGCAGGTGTAACACAAAACAACATAGTGAGCTCCTGTCGGCTGAACTGTTACGTTAAACATGGTAGGAATAAAAGCGTGAGATGTACCAAAAACGAACACGGTACTTTTATTTCTACGATGACGTCATCATTGACCTACTGGACTCGAAAAATCTTTCCCTGTGTACAAATGCTAGGCCTAAATGAATTATTATCTTTTTAAGTAAGGTCACAGGGAAGCAGATCTGAATGTCCCTAAGTGTGTCTACCATTTCACATGGTACCACTTTCCTATCCCATCCCTCGGCATCTGTGTGACTTTTTACCTCGATGTTTCTCACCCTTAAAGGGAAATCGTAACAGAACCTAAGTCATGGGTTTTCATAACATATAGAAAGAAAAAACTGTACAGAGCCATGAGTGTATTAATAATTATTATTGTGGTGGGTGGTAATGCAGAATTCAAATATCCCTGAGACTTTTCTGCATACCACCCTAACAGCATCTTTATCTGACCAATGATACCATGTAAAATACAGGTCACTCACTAAGGCCTGGCTGGTCCAAGCCCTGGCGATTTCTCTGCATGGACCAGACCTTATTCTTCTCCGAAACACTTGTTTTTTTTTTTCCTTACTGGGTTCCTCTCCCTCATGTGATATGAAAGCAGATGGTTTCGTTTTCCAAAGGCACAGTCAAGAGAATTTACGAAAGCCTAATATTTTACTTTAATTATCTAGTCTATTAGAATATCTCGCCATCGGTGATTTTGTTTTTTTTTTTTGTCACAGATGAAGTGATAAATGTTCTGATGCCAGAAAGGCACTTCTTCATCCTAATTCCTACATTCAGTCGGCCAGCACGCGCTTCCTTAAAAATGATGGCAAAGAACGAAACTCCATTTTGTATGACAAACATTTCATGCAAGCGAAACCCAAACAATTTACTCATCGCTTTATCTGATTTGTCCAGATGGCCTTCCCGTGAAGCTCTGAGATGATATTTCTTGTTGTTGATATGGATCGAGCCAAAAATTATGCATTAGCACATTTCACAAATTAAAAATAAGTATTGTCCGTATAAATAGAAAAACTCTAAATGCTCTCTGATAGTGTAACTCCAATTCATTCTTCGACTTTAAAAAGTTTATATATTCGCCTGTTATTAAATTATATTTAAGTGCCTATGTAGGCATTGCAGTCACGTGCTGTTAATTACGGCAAACGCCCCTGACACTAACACAGACCTGGAGGGCACAGCCACCGCGGAGTGAGGCTGCGTGGTCCAGCCGATCGCTCCTGGCTCCCAGCCTGCGCAGCACATCCTGTGTAGAACACCAGATAAAATCTAGCGCAAGAAACAACTTGCTGCCGCCTGCATAACCCAGCACACTGTTCACGCAAAGTTTCCTTTTGCAAATAGAAAGCGCGTACTCTAAAGTAACCATAAAAAGCATAGTGTAGCAAATACACAAACCAGTGATGTAGCTGTTTCCTCTTACCAAGTAGTACATACTGTGCATAACTGGATGTGCTGTGATTTTCTGACTGCCAGTGCGTGAGGTTTATTTGTTTGCTTACATCGGCATCACCACAAACACCTGAGTCATGCCTTGTTCTACCTCCAAAGACCGTCCCTGGAGGATGAGTTTTTCAGCTTCTTTATAATACATGGGACCACTGTGGTATATGTGGTCTGTCGCTAACTGAAATGTTGTCATGTGGCTCATGACTATATTTAAGCCAGTGAGTTAGATGCTATCACAACGGATTATTCTAATTTTCGAGGATTTTTCAAAGGAGAATCTTGCTCTTTACAAGTCAGCTCCAATAAGAAATCCTAGTTGAATAGTCAAGGTGTTTTTTTTTTTTATAGCCAATCATCACATAAGCCATATAGATTTAATAAAATGCAAATTCTTCAGGAAAATCAGAAGCTTAGTGCAATCCTCCTGACACTATTTCACACACACACACACACACACACACACACACACACACATTGAGAGAGATTAAGTGAACTTACTGGCGTGTTAAACTTATCTTTTTACAGCTAGTAAGCCAACAAACACTTCTAGGTCTTAAATCAGCAACACATAGCAGGCACACAAAGTAAATAAAATGGATTCTGTACAGTTATTTATTCCAAATTACTGCTAAATTTTTATTTGCTTATAAATGTTTTTTTAAGTTCAAAGGGAAAAAAAGTCATGCTATTTAATGGAAAATAGCAAACTTGGGGAATTTTCGCCATTACTCTTTCCTTGGCAACTTATATAAACATATTACTTATCTCTGGAAGAGTGCACCAGGCATCTTTGAAACAAATGCATTGCCTACTCTCCAAGCTGAGAAATGCATCACCGTGAATTATAACTTGAAATCGCAAAGGAAGCGATTGTGGATCCAGAAGACAGTCTTACGCCCTCCCACAAAATGCTGCTCATTGTCACAAGACCACCCAGAGCTCCTGTACTGTGGCCGATCACACATGGCCAAAGAGCCACTCTGTTTAAAAATAGCAATAAACCAAATTTTTTTTCTTTCAAAATAAGAAAAATCTCCTCAAAAAAAAAAAAAAAAAACGGGTTCGAGACATAGCTAGCAAACACAGAAAAAATGTTGCTGAAGGAACAGACTCAGTGAATCAAAATAGTAATTATTTTTTCTCTTCTTTTTCTGCATTTACTAAAAGCAAGCCTGCATTTTTCATAACTATCCCTCGCTTCTGCTAGTATCCTAGGTGCCGGATGATAAGTGCTCAAACGCCGTCTCCTCGCTTAGAGAAAAAGACCGGAAGGCGTGTTATTAGCAGAGAGAACAATGCCATTTCTTTTCTAGTATATTCTTTAAATTTTATTCCTTAAGAAGCCCACAAATACCCTGCGGTAACATACAAACAGTAATAAAAAGCACATCACGAAGGAGAGGTCTACTTTTGGAAGAACTTGAGCACTGTGCTTGGGTGCCCAGAGGTGTGATACAGGTGACCACGTCCTTCTGAGCCAGCAGACAAGTCACTGCTAATCAATATTTGGGAGACTGTGGGTTTCTGTTTTCAGCTCAGTACACCTTTTATTTTGAGCTATCCCATATTATTTTTAAGGCTGTACCCAAAGTAATCTATTTCTTATTAATGTCTCTTGGGCCGTGCGTGTTCACACCTCAATATAGTTGCTCTAATAATTCATTGATGAGAAAATACCCTGCTTACACAAACCGAGATTCTCTATGCACACTTGACCACATGGTTGCTTTCTTGTTCTTTGCCTCTCCCTTCCTTCATTTTCCTTCCTTCCTTCCTCTTGTCACCTTTTTCTTTGCCTCCTCCTACTTCTCACATCTCGCTGAACAGAATTTTCTTCTACAAAAATTGGACATTACCGTGAAAATAAGGCTCCTTATCTCTTGGGAGTAAAAATATATATATATGCAAAGGCGGTCACATCATCAAGCCTGTCCCGAGAACCCCTCTTTTCACTTCGGGGTGTTCTAATCTAGTCTGTGTAGCAGAAGCAACAACACCCATCTCGTAAAGGGGTCAGTCTCTCTGCCTTCTGTAGCTGCAACAGGAGAGAAATCTCTTCTGAGGCCAAAAGCAGATATTTGGCACCAGACTGAAGAATCTTAGCCCAAATCGGCCCTGAAGCACAGTCCTTCCCTGAAACAAGTTAAAGAAACTTCAGAATCATCCTTTAGTGCAAAGCAAAGGCTCCCCACAGATATTTGCTCAATTTTAACTCACGGATTTTGTGGTTAGAGAGAAGGGAACCGTTTTCCTTATGGGAAATTATACCTTTTATAAAGGAAGAATTGAAAGTATTAGAACTAATTCTTACCCTCTCCCCAAATGTTACTGGTTGAGAAAAAATACAGAATATGCTCAAACCACATAATCTAATGCTTTTCCCAAAAGTAAAAAAAAAAAAAA
>PVKZ01005129.1:0-20168 GCA_004027375.1 Macroglossus sobrinus
TTAATATTATTGCTGTGTTCTCATGTATAAAATTAATAGCACCTTTTGCTGGGTTGGTTGTGTATTACAAGCAGCAAATTCAACTTCTGAGTAATTTGTGTTCACTGGTATAGTTTAAGCATATGAATATAAGCTTCAAGAAGCTAGGTACTTCATCTGTCTTTGTTCCCAGTAATTGAGATATAGCTTGACATGTATTATAATCGATAATTAATATGAATGATTAATATAAGTAAAATTGTTATCATCAATATAGCTATATACTTACAAGTAGATGCACATATATGTTATCTACAATTTTCTTAAAAAACAATATTTGATTCTTATTTTGTGTTTCCATGTGTAAAATTAATAGTACCTTTTGCTGGGTTGATTAATTATAAAATTAATTTTATATGACTTTTACAATATTTGGTATTTTAAAATAACTTTATGAATCATTGAAAGATGGGCAGTATTATAATACTAAGAGTATTTAGTGGGCACAAAACTAAAATCAAAGGTATATAGAAAGAAGAAGAAAATCAAAACATGAAGCTTAATCTTATCTAGAGCAGAGAAAAAACCTTTTTTTTCTTCCACTAAAAAATAACCCTATGACAAAAAATTATACATATTAAGATGTTATTAGAAATTTTATGTTTTATACTTGAATTCTAAATATGTCATATTATTTATCTTTTTTCTGTACTTCCAAACATAGTGTCCTCTAGTCATCTTCTTTTAATGAAATAGAAGTCACCTTTAATGTAGCTTTTTTCTAAAGCTACAGCCTTTTAAAGTTGTGCATTTTAAAAGAGGTCCTTCTGATAAAACATTTCATATATTCAAATATACAACTGGTGTATTAAGAGAAATGTAAACTATTGTTTACATTTGTAACAATTTTTTAAAATTTACATTTGCAACAATTTTTTTAATTAAATTGTTTTTCTCTATTGAGTTGTCAGAACTATGCTAATATATGTTTTCTGTGGCATATTTAATCTGATAAATTTGCTTATTAATCAAACAATTAACACATACAAATAAAAATATGCCTTCAAGTCCTTGCCATATTTATTTTCTTCAGTAATTATCATAAATCTGGTTGAAGGTTAATATATGGGTCATATAAAGGGGAATCTGCCAGTTTGTCTTTCATGATCTTCCCCATCTTCATATTGTTTAACTTTCCTTTTTCAATAATGAGTAGTTGAACTGAAATTGAACATGCAGAAGCATCTCTGGAGGAGAAAGAGTAGAGAGATTGAGCTGGGAGCTGAGCAAGGGAGAGTTCCATACATTCTTGAGAGCATTTCTCTGGATCATCAGGCTGCTACTGCTACTTTGGCTGTTATGTTCATTTTTAAGCCCGATGAATTGCCCTCAAATGAGGGCACCTCTTTAATGCAAGTAAAAACGATTTTCTTATTAGTGGCTAAAGGCAAATGATATACTTTATACACCCTACTCAACCATCTGTGCAGTAATTTTGAGATTCTTTGAGGTATTGTAAGCCTTCTGTATTATATATTAGCACTTGTGCCACAGAAGACAATGTAAAGATCTTTTGGAGCACAAAATGTAAAGCTCACCCATTCTGAAACACCGCAGGCAGTCTAGAGAAGAAGAGAAATAGCCAAAGTGCAGCATGCAAATTTCAGAGAGATATAACTTTTAAAAATAGCAGAATTTACATATCTCGGTATTTTTAAGTCTCTAAAAAATGCCCTCGGTTTATTTCACAACAACTCCGTGAAGTAAGTAAAGGCCTGGGTCATTATAGGCATTACATGCGTTAACTACTTTTGTTTTGGTATGCTGTTCATGATCAAAAACTCCTACGCTATATTTTGAACATCCAAAGAGAACAGTACAATATTGCATTTATTATTAGGGATTATGCCATAAAAAAATTATACACGCAAGAGTTCTAATTTATACTGTATTCTACAGAGCAAGTCCTAGAGTAGATGGGACATAAAGGGACCCACACCATCATGTAAATTCTACCTGGAGTATCTACTACAACTTGGTATAATGTAGATGCTAGCTCTTACTTTCCCAACATGTTAAACTATAGATACTACTCCAGATTTTGAGCCTTGCAATCATGTTTGGCACTTATATTTATCTTTTTCTGTAGGTTTTATAAGGTTGTTTTATTGATTTAAATTTTTTGCCTGATTTAGTGGTGTGACACGAAAATTCAAAAATAATTAAGAATGCTATCCACGATCATTTCTGAAGTAGATGTCATGCAAAATGTGTATTAACCCCCCTGTATAAATCATCTCTGAGGTTCAATTCTAAATATGTGTGTATTCTAGATATGCTCAAAGAGGGAAAAGCTATATAAAGATATTTCAATTCAACTCCCAAGTGTGTTCAGCAAGTGTGCTAGTAAAATACATTCAGCTATAGGAAGAATGAGATCGACATTGAAGAACTGATAATTTAATATTAAATTCGTGCAAATAAAGGTTTGTTCTTCCATTAGAAAGTTTTGTTCTTTCATTAAAAAAAAACATGAAAAAAGATTACACATATTGTTAATAGAAATTTTATGTTTTATACCTAATTCTAAATGCAACTATTTATGTAAAAAGTTATAGACCAGTATGTAAAAAATAAAAAAATTAAGAGTAAATTTTTTTAGGTTGTACCATTCTGTAAAGAAATAAGAAATGACCAAAAAGTAACTAAATGCCTTTATATTTCTTCACAAGTCATAAAATTGCCATATAGAAGTTAGCTCTTTTCCTTAATAAAAATATTCCACTTGAAAATGTGGATTCTAGTTTCCCTTTCTCACCATCTGCTCCATGGCAAGCTACTTGAATCACACTGAAATCTGTCTTTCGCAGAGAAGAGACTGTGCCATGACCTGGTTAGCTTTCACAAATGGGGAAACAATGTTATCGCTGCTTTGATGAAAAACGCGTTTTAACAAAGTCCTCTGTTCTCGATGATCTATTTAGTAATCTACTCCTTTTTAATAATTGCATAGTTTTTTTTTTAGCATCACCACTTCCACTGTCACATAATGTTGTAAAAATAGCTATATGAGAAGTACTTTTTTTTTTTTCAACTGAGCCATATAATATATAAGTTTAGAATACGTGGCCAATAATAAAAGGTTTTTTCATTATGTCAAGAAAATTATGTTGACTTTAACTGTCAGGAAAGAATGTTTTTGTAACAATTTCCTGAAGTCAACGTAAATGAAAGACACACTTTGAATAGCCCATAAAATAAAGTATATTTTCTTTAATAACCTACTCTAAATCTCTTCACAATATGGAGGCTGATAGAGAACTGGTGTTTCTCATTCTATACTGGATCTGAATGTACATATATATATATATATATATATATATATGTATGTATGCATATAGATATATATATAGATATATATGTATGTATGCGTATATATATAGATATAGATATAGGTATATATAGATATATAGATATATAGATATAGATAGATATAGATAGATAGAGATAGATATATATATATATATAGATAGATATAGATATAGATGATAGATATATAGATATAGATATAGATAGTCTACAGATGGCACAGACATTTTACAAACATTATTATAGAAGAGTGAACAGTAAGATCCAAAACATACAATTCACCCACTGACAGGAGAGTTTTGTAAATAAAAGACTGAATTGTTTCTGAGTTGAAAAAAAGTATATATTATATTCTTCTAATTCTATTTACTATGCTGACTGTTTTGCAAGAACATTTCTGTAATTTATTTGACCATGGATATCTGTTTGAATTATAATGCACTGATAGAAAACCCACAGGAGCTCACATAATATAATGCTTCTTTCTAATAAAGTAGGTGGCCTAATGTCATCTCACAGATGGATTATAATTACTGCAAGAAATTATCACAGTTGGAATTTGTTAGTTAAATATTGTGGACCACAGTCTATCTTAGATATATACTCTACCTGCTCCCTGCAGCTCTGAGCTTCCAGAGGCTGAGTTTTATGAACTATAACAATGAGCTGTCTTGCCTTCTGTGATTCTTCTGACTCCTCTCCTTTATGAACAACCATAAGCTTGAGATAATATGAACAAATCTTTCAACTACAAAATACTGTGTAAACATCATATTAAGTAATCACATTGAACTGCAATGTTGTTTAGCTGTTTCTTAAATGCTTGTCTCTCTTGCCTCTCCCATCACTAATTTATAAGTCACTTAATAAATTAGTTTTTGTATTTCTTTAATATTCATGTTGCTTGATTCATGATGTATGATCTTTGAGAATGGCATTTATGAATCCAGAAATATTATCTTCATGGGTAGGCTTAAATGAAGGAAAAAGAAGTAATATAAATGGCATTTTCCACTGAAAGCATCCATTTTCTAGTGAATTTAGTAACTACTTGATGTGGCTTTTGCTGCAAAATAACTGGTATGAAGTATTTGTTCAAAATCATTCTCTTCTATAGAATTTTATTCTAGAGTAGTTTTTCATGGATAACATAGTTATTTAACTGAATACTTTTTCCTTTAGAAAGTATGTTGGATAGAACCTTGTGAATGATTCAGGTTCAAGTCCTGACTTTACCACTACCTGACTCTAAACATATCACATAATTCCTCTGAGACTCAGTTTTCTATCTTGAACAATTTATGTCAGGCCAGATCTTGATTTATCATTTAAAATTGTGAATTTAAATAAATAAACATTATAGATCTTCTTTATTAGAGATCATATGTTGTTTTGTGTGATTCAGTAAGATAAAAAATAAGAGCAAAAATCTCTTAAAGTCTGAACATATTAGAAGTTTAGCTCCAGCTAAACGTACTCATAGATACATATAAGAGGAAAATATGTAATTAATAATTTGTTAGGGCATTGAGATTATGGATGTTTAATTTTTAAAAGACACTACATGCCATTTATACTTTTTATAAATAAAATGTGCGGCATCCAATTTTAAACTGATTACTTATTAAAGAATAAAAAAATAAAATTAGTTGAATTAGAAGAAATAGACTCTGTATTCTCAGTGTCTAAAGCTGAATAACTTTAGAAGGTGTCTTTTTATAGAAAATATTTATTAATTGTAGTTGCAGTTGCAATAATGTCCTTCATAGCATTTAGAGTGTTGAAATAGTTTAAACATACATATATGTTAAATTAAAAAATATATATAAATTTACTCTCACTGTCAGAAAGTTGTTTTAGTAACAGACGTTGAAGTTTGGGGTTAGCAGTTAGCATTTGTACATTATTCCTCTATGATAACACTAAATGCTTTATCCTTTTCCTGGCTGCATTCCAAGCTGGGTAATCCTATTCACCTACATTTCTAATACAGTTTCAATATGATGTTGCACGCTTCTTTACTTTCTGTCATGTGCATTTGTGTAGTGTCAAGCATTTTTATTTCTGAGTATTTTGAAGTAATCCCTTTGTTTGGTTTGTTTTTCAGAACATGCCTAAAAAATATTACCAAGCTGTTGGAATCTTCAAGATGAGAGGTTATAAAACCATGAATGTCAATGTCAGAAGTCATTATCAAGCAACTAAAGAGGATTATGTTTATTGTGGATAGGTTTCATTTTTGTTGAACCATGCAGAAATTATTGTTCATTTACATGTTCATACTTCATCATTAGTTTGTCAATAAGCAAACATAATTTTGTTGTCATCAGAATGTACTAAATTTTTCTTTTGCTGATTTTTTCATGGTCAGGTTAATGATAACTTTTCTCTCTACATGGATTTAATGTTTAAAGATAAATGACGAGGATATTTGAGTCAGCAATCTTTACCCAGATGATTCAGATAGTGCTTACTGTAGCTTCTATGAAGTACCATGAGGAAATATTCAAAGAAAGACTTCCTGTGTGCCACCGGAGTTTACTTAGCGGAAAAGACAGAGGTATAGACGATTCCATTTTTTTCTGGCATTTTTTTTTTCTTGAACAGTGCTCTTCTAACAGAGGAACAAAATAAAAGTTTATCCTCAGGAATTTGCCCTGAAGAATCAGATCTGCATATATAATGTAACATAACTGCGGATTTTTTTTAATGGTAGCATCATATGTAATAGCAAACCCCTAGAAATCTCTTCAATAACCATTTTTGGTGGCTAGCATAAACTATATGCGAATAAATATAAAAAGGAGCACATTTAATAGAAAGTCAAAGGCAGGCATAAAAATGATGGTCTTTATGAGCGAGCGTGCAGTGATTTCTTGGATGTATTATTGTATGTTTATATATTTTGTTAAGTACAAAAGCAACGTGTAATATAACATATTTATTATTCAGTTGTTTGTAAAAGAAAAAGTCAAACACACACACACACACACACACACACACACACACACACACACACACACCAGGTTTAAATTCTAGCTCTAACACATAGTACTAATATAACCTTTGTTCCTTGATAACTTTTTAGGCATTCTCTTTCATTAAATTAAAGTGGCTAAAATAAAAGTCACTCAAAAATGAATCATACGCTAAAATTATTTTCTATAATAATATTTCAAAGAATTTACTGCCTCATATAGATGCAACATTGAACTAAAGAAAAAGTAGAGACTAAATGTTCACCTTAGTATTTCTAGGACAGCACAAATATTATAGGAAAAACTAATTTCCTTAATGACATGTAGAACAAAGTATTCCAAAAACTTTTTTCATATATGACAAATAAATGTAATTTATTTTCTACTGTTGAGTATTAGACATCATCATAAGACCTATGCTTTTATGTTTTCCCTCCCAAAACATCATTTAAAAATAACTAGAATGATCAGAAGTCTACAAATTTAACTAAAGTTTCATATAAGTCATACGTTTAAAGTCTTCTATTCTTCTTTTGCAATATAAAGCCTATAAAACGTAGAGGGAAAATCATATTCTCTGCAAAAATTCTTTGGTGAGTAGAACTGTTACACAAACTTCACAACAGTTTAAAAGAAGCTTAAGATCTATCAGGAATAAGACAAGGCCCAACTTCAAAGGATGGCTTGCAAGCCTGAATACCAAGGAGAACTCCCATTGGGCAGGAATGACCTTGGGAGAACAAAGGAGCACCTGACTTACCCGTGAGTGTGAGTTGAGCCAAAAAATACAACAAGGCACTCTTTTCAAAGTCCCAGAAAAGCATTTTCCCAAATAGTTTATATCAAACAACAAATGTTTTGCTATAATTGCTGCATAATAGTGTGCCTAAGTAAAATCCGAGTGGTAACTTCAGTAACAAATATACACCTAGTCAATATTTTTAATTTAGAATATTTTGGTATGTAGAGCTATTTTAAATTTATAGATTTAAATATATAGATTTAATATACAGATTGTAGCAGACCATTTTCTAAGTGATGTAAAATCATCATCATCTTACTTAAATATTACATTTTAAGCAATATTTATTTTAATGTTTTCAATAGATGATAAATATTAACAGCCATTTATGTTATATCTGTTATATTTATGTTAGTGATTATAGTATAGAATATATTTATTAAACTAGGTTCTAACTTTTATTTGCAAATTAAAATGATTGACCAATAACTTGAGCTGCTTTACCTCAGAGCATCTTCAAATGCATTTTATCCTTGTTCTCCTGAAATGGGAGCACTCAAATGTGAAAACATGTTACATGCCTTCCAGTCATTGGAAACAGTGTGTATTAAAGAGAGTAAAATAGAAAAAAAAATCTAAAAATCTACATTAAATTAACACCTGTGCCAAAAAACGCATCTAAGAGAAATACAGCAGAGGGGATAAAAGTGGGAGGTCAAATTCATAAACAAAAAGCACTTACAGACGTAGAACTATCGTCCCTTTTAAGATCAGTAAAGCAAGGATTTAACCTTGCAACCACTGCAGTATAAGATATATAATTACATCTTTCAGAGTCAACACTTTCACCTTGCGAGGCATAATAAGGCCATGCAGATGCAGGTTAAAACCAGTAATTTCTGCATTCTGCTTCCTCTCACGTTAGCGATAATAAGATATGGCAGTGAAGCATGCCTGAGCCTCCATTTAATTATCGGTACAGTCTTTCATTTAAACAACAAAATAGTTAGCAGTAAGCTTATAAATGTGGAAAGCATGCAAAATAGAAAAGGTAAGTCTTTTAAAAACCTTTAAAAACACCTCACGCATAAAGGGCCGAGCACTCAAAATGTGTTTCTACGACCCTATCAAGAAATCAAAACTAATAGAAAATACATGACTGGAAATGATAATTGGATTCTTCTTTGTAGAGAATGAAACCAGTTTGCAAAAACATCTTTAAATGTTGAAAATATAGTAGAAAAATATGAAACATAATTTAAAATTGAAATCAACTTTCACTGCTTTATGTAGATGGTCTCCTAGATTCATAAATGTCTTTCAAATAGAATTGGGCTTCACTTTTCGTTATAAAACTACCAGGAAAACAAATCTTAAAAGATCAGCTATTGTTAACATTAAGAATATAATCCCGGCTCTAAATTTTTTTTATTTTTGAAAGGATAATATATTCCTACTTTTTAAAATTCAAAAAGAACATAAAAGGTGTCCAGTTAGAATTCTTGCACCATTCCTCATTTTCCCCTTATTTCTCAAACCTATAGGTAAATTTTAAAAAATCACTTTCTTATTTAAACTTCAGAAAAATATAAGAATACATTTATTCTTAAAATATTACTTAAATATTTTTATATGTCCTAAAACACTTCATGAAATCATATAGAAAGGCGCATATCAACATATATAACGCATCTAGGATATCACTTAAAAATAAAGCAGAGCACTTGGAATAAAATGTAAATCTGGCATTACCGGCATCACTCAGTGGGTCAGCCTTTAATCAGTTCGTTTTCCTAGCTTCTCTTCCTCACCTCATTCTCTAAAGAATGAAAAGCCCAAGGTCAGCCTGGGGACTACTGATCTTTGTCTCACTCCCTCTGCAATCTCATCTAAATGCTGGTGGCTCACACATTTATATTGTCTGACAAGCTCTTCCTTAGGAAAACTTTATACCAGAATATCTAACAGCACACTCAACACTTCCACATTTCCACGGTAGCCTGCACTGAACTAAGCTGATACTCTCCTCTAAAGCGACACCACCTGCAGCCTTACCCGTTTCAGTTCGTAACCAACTCAGTTCTTGTGTTTACTTCGGCCCTCGGAACTGTCATTCTCTTGGATGCCCCTTTATCTCACCTGTACTCTGTCCAGCGTAACCGGGCCCCTGTTATTTCCCTTACCTCGTCTCCTAAGCTCCCAGCGTCCAGTCATTCACTCTGCCCCTGTTCCTGTATCCCAGTTACACCCCTCTTCAGGGTGCTGACCCTTGCCAGCTTTCTGCTTGGAACACTCTTTCCCCAGATGTCTACACAGCAAACCGTTCTTGTATCTTCATTTAATCCTGCAGGCTATGCTTATACAGATACCAGAATTTAACCACCTGTCACTGTCCTGGTCAAAGCCACATTTTCATCCCATTTTGGTGTTATACAATCATCTTCTCATATATAATCATCTTCTATATAATCATCTGTCTCTACCTTTCACTACTTTCCATGAATTTTCAGCATGGCAATACAAGTGATTTTGTTAAGATGTAAATCAAATTAGACCATCAGAACAGAAGTCAAAGTTCTTTCTATGAATTGCAGTGCTGTTTAATCTGGTTCCTATTATTCCCCTCACTCTGTAACTGTATCAGTCTTCCTGTTGTTTCTTGAAGGCTCCAGGTACGTCTCCTTTCACCTCAAAGCATTTGTGACTGCAGTTTACTCTGACTGAAATTCCTTTTCTCAGTTCCTTTGGGTGTTTATATATTTTTAATTATGTTGAAATATATATGCGTACATGTGTGTGTGTGTGTGTGTGTGTGTGTGTGTGTGTGTGTGTGTGTAATTTCTGTCTCAGTGGAAATGGATTCTCATGATGGCTTCCTGTTTGTCTTTTTCCCTTTTCATTACAATATTTCCAGTGCTGAGAACAGTGTCTGATTATCAGTTGACATTTAATAAAAGCTTATTGAATCTAGACTTTTACATAGGAATCGCTGTGTTTACATGTATGTGAAATGAAATATATTTTATAACTAGCTAATCTATAAAATTAACAAAACATTTTGTTTTTTTTACAAACTTCAATTAAAAACTATTCATTCATATTTTGCTAACCCAGTAAAAAAAAGTGAAAAAAATAGCTGTTTGAAAATTCAGTCATCACATCAAAAAGAAAGGGCAGGTTTCTTCAACAAACAAACTTATCAAAAATTTTTGTTATCCTAGTGGCTAATTTGAAAGACTTTATAACAGAACCACTGTTATTCTGATATATTTAATTAGCTTCACACTTAATACACAATTTCCAAAAAAAGCTTAAGTGAAAAATATCATTTGTCAAATATTGCAAAAATGCAGAACTAAGATAGTTTTTCTTTTCTTTAATCATTTATGAAAAATAGCCTAAAACAATGACCTTTTGTTGTTTATTTTTTGTCTTTGTAGGAATGCTTTATGAAGCACTGACAAAAAAAAAAGAATTTTGAAAAGGTCAGTGATGTATAGACATGCTGTTGCTAAATAATTAACAGAAGTTTCTTTTTATATCTTGATAGGATATCTTGACTGCTAGTTGCTAATAAGAACATGTTGAAATTAGGAAACCGTCAAAAAGAAGTTATGTTCTAATCTGAAGAACTATCGATCATTTTGATCTGTCAACACAGTAACTGAGTTCATTAGATTCTGACACTTATTTGATACTACTTAAATCTTAGCAGCTATTGAAATAGCAATGATACTAGCAGTAATTGAATAATAAGGTAGGGGATGAAAGTTTGCAAATTTCTGAAACTATGCTGCACTGATAGTTATTATTTAGCCTCATAGCATTTCTCTGCAATTGTATTACTCTAAATTAAGTAATATCAATTTAAGAAACCACAGCAAGAGGGATATATAAAAACACAGACGTGTGAATGGCAAGATCAAAATCTGGAGGCTCTTAGAATAAATTCAGTGAAGAGGATGATTGTCTAGCAGATAATGTTCAATAAATGAGTATTTAAAAGTTAGGACATATATAAATCCAGCTTTCTGGCTTCCACTGAGAAAGGTTTGGACAGCTGATCCTCATCCTCTTATGGTAAAAATTGGTTCTAATTCCATCAGATTTGGAGCTTTGTTTTGCACACAACAGTCTTCACTCCTCACTAATCTTTCTGACACTAAAGATTACTGTCATTTTTACCTTTATCATCTCATTTGTTTTATTATATTACTTAAAGTAAAAAAGAAAACAAGTCTATTATATTTATATATTTACTGAAAGAGAAACAGATAACCAAATGAGGCAAAGATTAACTAATTAAGTCATGAGGTTAAAAAAAATGAGTTGAGAACTTCTGTGTGTTTATGTACAAATGTGAACTAAAACAGCTTTTCCAAATATGCAAATGAAAGTGTGCTGTAGCAAACAATACAATTTAGTTATACATAGATCTAAACATCCTTATTGAAATATGACTAACATCTAGAAAAATGCATTTAAATTTTGTTACACTAAAAAGAATAAAAATTTTAATTAGAATTTTATAGAACTGTTTACTTGAAATGTAATATTGTAGTAAATTGTGATATATGTTTATCAGTTATTTATAGAATAATTAAATGAAAATAAATAAAACGATAACCATCTTGAAGAAATCTAACATTTAATTTGACCTAATCCCCATTTTTCTCTGTTTATCTTAACTACTTCTTTGTCTATAATCGATAAAGTTAAGTTTTCCTAGCACTTTCAGGCAATGGAAGCCCAATGAAAACTGGATGATATTTATTGGAAGATGCTGTTTGTTGGTTATGGACTCAGAAATATCTTTCTTAAAGTTATTGCTTTGGATATTGATACGAACATCTGACACAGGAATGGATATACAGAATGCAATAACCATGCAGAACTCTTCGGGATAAATAATTTGTAAAGAGTTATTTTCTAAATTGAAGTATTCATCTTTAAAGATAAGTTTTCTTTCTTGAGATTAAAAAGAGAAAGGAACAATATAAGTTGTAGAGGTTGGCTTTTTTCCCTGGTAAACTAAGAAAACAAATCAATCTTTCTTGTGATAGCGTAGTCTGCCTATTTATCTCGACAAAACACTAATAGAAAAATTTTAGAATAAAAGAGTTGAGAAATAGAGAGGGCAAAGGAATAAGCAGAAAGAAGCAAGAAGAAGCTAATGTTAATGTACAATTTATTCACATTACTGAATTCTACTTTGGAGCTATTCTATTTGTGTTTTATTTGAAATCTTCTAATTTAACATAGTTGTTATAATCTCAGTAGCACCATAATTCTTCCTTTTGTGTGATGTGAAACATGTTTTTACAAAACGCTTTTAAGCACTATATTATCCTCAGTATCCCTTTTACTATTTTTCCCAAAATTAAATCCCTGAAAAGTAGGTGGTACCTAGAACCCCAGTGAGAGGCTACATTTGTTTCTTTGCAGCTATATTATTTGGTAAGAACCACAGTCTTATTTTGAAAATTTATTTTTTAAAAATTGGGAATCTGGGTAGTTTATATTGCCTTAGGAAATTAGTGATATAATAATGTCACCTTCCTATTTTCCAGTGGCATTTTGTGAAGCTTTCTGATATCTTGATCTAATTTGTACATTAATTCCCATTGGAACAAAATTAGTTAAAAAATAAAATGCTGCCAGGGAAGTTTGGTTTTCCATTTGATAACAATAAATTTTGACATATTTACTATTACAAAGGCTTTTAAAATCTCCTTTAAAAATTTCCTGTTTGTGTTAATATTATTTCCATATCAAATAAAAATAAAATTATTTGCAAATGTAAAAGACACACAAAAAGAACAAAATATTTCAAATAGCTTTGGAACTCAAATATTATTATAATGGCACATTAATACTTTCCCTTGTTACTGCACTAATGATTTTTATTATGTGATGATAGCAAATTCTAAGCAGTTATTTTCAAGTCATACTCAGCATTTACTTGCTCATCTTACTTATTTGAATAGTCATAAGCTTTCTTATTAAGTTTAACTTAAGCTGGAATAGTCATGCTGGTAGTTTTTAAATAAATATTAATTTATTTATCAAAGGAGTATTTAAAAACACAAGGCTTGAATGAGATTTTTCACTAGATCATATTTAGCAAAATGATATAAAATATTTTTGCTATTAAAATTATTTCCATTAGTCTAAAGATTTTGTAAATATTGTCTTTCTCAGTTAGATACTTCTTATTTTAAAATTAAAAAAAAAAACCGTGAATGGAAAAATTTAAAAATTAAGCCTTACAGATCTATTTACACACAACCTTTGCTAAGCTATCTCATTTTAAATTTTCTAAATCTTCTAGAATTTTAATGCATTTTAATAGTTAATTTATAAATACACATTAGTTTCTTTCTATTTAAATTAATATGTATAATTTCCTATGAGTACTTTGTAACCACTTAATGTTTTCAAAATATTTTTATGTTTAAATTGCTTATTCATGGAATTTCATGTGGAGAAACAGTTTTCATTGAAGTCTTTGCAACAAACACTTATATTTTTGCCATTTTTTGGGTACTATAATGAATATTTTTGTACTTTTAAGAAAGTAGAAATAGTGTTGTGGAATGAGTTCTCAGAATTGCACGGATACATGTTAAGTTTGATAGACACTACAAAGAAAAAACAAGAAATAGATTATATTTATTTAAACATTCATCAAACGTACACAAAAGTGTCTATTCCTATACCTATACTATCTAATCAAAACCTGATATCACTTCATCTTTTTAGTGTCTTTGACTCAAAAATTTTTTGAAAATTTTATTTCAATTTCCTGCTATTCATATTCCTCTAGCTTTCAGAATATTTGATTTTTATTGAGCCTACACTAAATATATATATTTTAAATAACTTTAAAAATATTTTTAATAGAAATTTTTATTTTTATTTTAAAATGAGAAAAACTCAAGAATTAAATATCTGATATTTTTTCCTTTCTAAAATACTGGCAGAACTTCGACTTGATAATACCTTCTGTTTATTGTTCTGTTTATTTACTATTCTATATTGTATTATTCTAAGTAATTTGTATTTCTCTGGGAAATCATCTGTCTATTCTCAATTTATTACCATAAATTTGTACATGATATCATCTTATAATTTATTTTAGTATTTTCTTTAGGAGTAATTGGCATATGGTAGGCACTCTATGAACGTTTGCTGAATGTAATTAAAAGTTTTGTTGAATAGTAAACATATTATTTTTTGGTTCATTAGTTTCAATTTCACTAAAAAATGCTTAATTTGTGGTTGTTTTTGTTTTCACTTACCAGTAACAGTTAATTTATTTTTATTATTATCAAAGGAATTCAAATATTTGTATTTCCGCTAGGAAAACCAGACAGCATTTTTCTGTAGGTTTTCTGTAAAATAACTTTCAGTTAACTACTTTTTAGATAATTTGACATCTTAGTTCTGATTTTCTCATTGGTGCTATTTCCTAATTTTTATAATATAATATATAACTCGTTTCTATTGATAAGTTATTTATAAAAAAACTTTAATTTTCCTGAAAATAATTTTTTGTGGCCATATTTAAAATTATTATTGACTCAGGTTAATTATATCACAATCAAAAAACATAGCCCATAAATTACTATTTGGGGTAATTTATTAATAATTTCTTCTTGGCAAGTATATGACAAAGTTTTATAAATGTTCAAGGTATACAAGAAAATAATTATTCCCTGAATGGTTAAATAGATTATGCATTTTACATGTCTCTACATTTTGGTCCAATTTTTGGCAATTTTACTCAATCAGACAGTCTGAAAAAGTGAAATACTTTTTCACTATAATTTATTTTATGCATACTGTGTAGTTTTAAAAAATAAATCCTTTAAATCAGAATTTTGTTGTATAAATTTTGATGCCATTTTGTTTTGTTCATAGATATCATATGTATTTTATTTTAATTTAATTTTCTTTTTTAACCTCCATGTCTTTTCTACTTTATTGATTGATTGATCGATTTATTTATTTATTTATTTATTTATTTATTTATTTAGGTGTGACATCTATATTGTATTTTTGTGACTCCAGCTTTATTTTTGTTAAAATTTCCTGGTGTGTTTGTTTATTTTATTATAACCCTTTTTCTCCACATTTTTTCCAATATTTTCTCCTTAACAAAAAACATAGAGCTTGTTTTGCATTTTCAGCAATATGAGGATCTTATTCTTTCTAAAGAGGGGTGGATGGAGGGGAATGCCATCTGCACAGTTAGCGAAGTGATTGATATACAGAGTTCATTACTTTCATTTTAATTTGTTTTGCCTATTTTAAAATTTTTCTATACTTATTACTTTCCTTACTTTTAATGACTATACTGAATGTGTTCTTAAAATGGAACTGTGGAACATATTTCAGCTTATGTTTAAAGAGTACTGGGATGTTTCACATATAGGAAACAAGCATTAATAATCTATTGTATAGAGTAGTATCAGTTAGTCAAATTATTGACAATAGTTGCATGGAATAAAGTACTGAAGAGGAAAAAGCCTTTAGTGGTCCAAGACCTGTGACACTTAGTTATTACAGGAAAAACAGAGATTATACAGATTATATTGTCAAATGACTTCTTTTGATTATGACCATTAATAAATCTGAAAAAAAGATAAATTGCAGACTGTGAATTTCTGACTCCAAAACACAAATGAAGAATGAAAAGCCATGTATAATATATTTTGAGAAGTTCCTGGTCTCCTATAGTAGATAGGGCAAATCCAGGGCCTGGCTTAATTAAGGGCTATAAAGCAAAAACTTTAATATCTCTAGGTGTTCACTCTAAGGTGAATGCCTTAGAAAACAAAACAAAACAAACAAACAAACAAAAAATACAAAGAAGGATTGGTTGGGTATATTTGAATTTAATAGATTAGGATAAGATCTTTGAACCTCTTATAACCTGCCTTGCCAGTGGAGGTAACAACCTACCTCTTTGGAACAAGTTAACTTTCTCCCATTAAAAAATGTTTTATTTCTTTACCAAATTCAGTTCCCTTTCAAGGGGGTTTATATACCCATAGACACCCGAAGGTACCATTGGCATTTCTAGCATCATAACGAAAGTCTCATCATGTAAGAAAAGATCCCAACATAAAACAGAGATTCAAGGCCAACACTGAAAGTAGATAGTCTCTACATGGAAATATCTATTAATAGGAGTCAATGGAAGCCTGGAGAACCTGTATTGAAATTAATTCTAAGAATATCAGACAAAGAAGGATAACTTAATCTTGATTTGTGCTACATCTATTGATGTGGCATTCAAGATTTAATATATTGTCTCCTACACAAAAGAACTGATAATTTTCTAGCTTTCCTAATTATAATCTAGGTTCAAAAGTAGCCTGGAATTGGTGGGATGTCCTGGCTTCAGCTATTTGAAAGAGTCTGCAGGCTCAGGAATGCAGGAATCCTTGAACTATTCTATTCAGTCTGATTAGCCATTCATAACCATACCTTTGAGAGAGCATGAAAAACATAAATTTTGCCAAGTCATTAATAAATTAATTGTTGAATAAATAAATGAGCTTCTGCCTTTTGAAAAGCTGTGAAGGGGGTTTACAATTTATGAACAATATTACTGTGGGGAATACTAAAATGGGATTTAGTTTCATGACATCAGTGAGAATACTAAAAGCCCAAAGTAGCAGAGGACAGGCACTAATGACTAATGAGAAAGTGGGAACAATAACCTTGGTAAAACAGAATAATAAGCAGTGTTTTGTTCTGCTGAGATCTGTGGTGAGATTGAAAAAAAAAAAATTCCATTCAGCTAATGGCTAAACCAACAGCTACATTCTCTGCTGAATGGAAAGAAAAACAATTAAGAATATCAGTAATATCAGACAAGATCATTCCATGACCATGACAAAGACAAAAATTTAAAAAGCAAGACAAAAAGATCATATCACAATTATATCGAAATATAGAAAATTGAAATTACATTATACAGAGACAAAATAACCATAAACCTTCCTCTTTCATCTAACATGATTGACTATGCTTCTTTTCCAATGAAAATACATATTCTGCTCTGGTTCTTCCTATTTCTTAGACAAAAATTATTAAGATAACCAGTCAATGAAATAATCTGCCCCCAACACATTTTTACCAAGATGTTTCACATTTCTTCTGGTATATTCTCCTTTGCCATAGTGAGATGGCAAATTTGTTTATTACAGATATATGTTCCTTGTGGTCTTGGTTCCAGAGCTTTATCAGGTAGTGTTTCCAAAAGAATTCAGCTAATATACTTAACATAAGAATATCATAACAAAAGCATATATGTCCCTTAACATAAGAGTATTGTAACATATTCTTTGACAGAAGAATAGTGAATATTTAAGATAATCAAGTAAGCTTCACAGTACTAATTTGTATATCTCAGAGCATATTCAGTTGAACAACTTTAAAAAGACTGTACAGTATGTTTTTTTTTAATAGATTGGATATTAATCCAGTTTTACAAATGGCAAAAGGGCAAATCAATAGAACTAATCATAACCTTGAGACAGTCTTTAGGGATTGCCTGTGATGTTGATGTTTTCACAGCCCTTTTTACTCTTTTGGGATGGCTTAATACCAGAAATTGCAGTTCTGGTATGTAAATAAATAATAGGCTGGCAGATTGTTTCATTACATAAATTTGAGAATTCCGCTGAACAATATTAAGAGAACTTAAGCTAAAAAAAAAAACTTAAATACAGCTCAAAATAAAATAATGGCCTTAAAAATAAAGCAGTTAAATGAGTCTCTCCCTCTCTTAAGGGGCAACAATAACAAAATAACAAAATAATTTTTATAGAAAAGTATACTGACTTTATTAATAAAATGGCCAATGGAAAATAAATCGACTTATCCTAGTAGGTAAAAAAAAAAAAAAAAAGTAATAAAAGCTCCTAATCCTGAGGGAATATGAAGGCATTCCAAGGACTGTAGTATCTAACATCCACCGACATTAAACGAGGAGCAGAGACCAAGAGGATGGTTGCCAGGACGGCAAAGGGAAAGTGGAACGTAGTCAATAATATTGTGATAAATTTACGAGGTGACAGGCTATTACTAGAATTAGTAGAGTGATCATATGGTAAGGTATAAAAATGCCGAATCACTATATGGTATACCTGAAACTACTATGACTAGTATACGATCACATAAAAACAAACAAACAAACAAACAAACAAACAAATAAATAAATAAGTAAATAAATAACTAGCAAAACAACAACAACAACAAGGAATTACTTTCCAACCATTCTTTGTACTGCTTCTTCTAAGTCATCAGTATACTTCAGGTGGTAGAGATTTAAAATACCCCTAAAATTCTCACTTTTAGAAACCTGTAACCGCCCTCACTAGCCAACATATATTCCTTCTGTGTAACATCACTCCAGAAAATTTAATAAGAAAACTTCTATCGAAATATGACAGCAAAGTCAAAGCTCTCCACAGACTCATTCTATAAACACACTAGGACTCTTTCCATCAACTGGACCCAAACAGAAAGGACAGCCTATTGTTGAAGATTTCATTAAAAAGGACTTATAAACTTTCCATGAGATCTTTAACACTCTTATGTGACCTGTTAAAAGCTTTATGGGTTTCTGAACTATAAACAAGTTAGAGATTTTCTATTTCCTGGTGGGCCCTGGCCCAAGTACAGCTTCGTCTTTACTAGTTGTTGTGGCCACACACTTTTTTGGGGCTGGTAGACTTGTTCTTATTCAGTTTTCACTTAGAGCCACACATTCATATTTGTTTGCTTTCTCACAGGAGAATTAACAATGTTCTTGGATTGAAATGACACTAAGGTTTGTGGAAGCCCCCCTTTTAACTATGAAATCCTGAATCAAGACCTAAGAATTTAACATTCTCTTATGACTCATCTTTAATAGTTATTCTCAACAAAACAGGCCAGGTTTCTAAAATTAACTCTTTGTTAAATGCTTTACCTCAGAAGAAAAGACTCAAAAGAACAAGTGAAATTCTGCTAGAAAAAAAAAATGAAACTATGCCCCAGCCAGCCTGCTAAGATCAAACAGTCCCTAAGAGGGGGAGTGAAGATTGAGAAAAGAAAGAAATGAGACAGAGAGAGAGAGACAAAGAGAGTCAGGAGGACTAACAGTAAATACTGCACCCTGAGTTTATTAAGCACAGCATATTTATACCCTTGGAAATGCATGAGAAACAAAACCCACAGATATGCTAACAATTGCTTACATTTACATAAGTTCTCTCAAAACCTCCTTGTTCCTGTTTTCTGTCTATTATTCCTCGGAGCAAGGAACCTTCAACTCTTTACATTAAGCCAAACGTCCTCCTTCAGTACAGGGCCCACCTGCTCTGCAAACTTCTAGCTTGCAGGCAACTTTAACCCTGTTTGTAGGGCATTCAGCAAGAATGGCTCCCAACAAAACTAATAATCAAATTCAGCAAAGTGTTAGGATACAAAATCAATTAGGTTTCTATACACTAACAATAACTATCTGAAAAAGAAAAAGAAAACATTTTTTGCAATGATATCAAAAAACAAAATACCTAGGAATAACTTTCACCAAGAAAGTGAAAAATCTATACACTGAATCTAGAAGACATTTGTGAAAGAAATTGATGAAGAAGCAATAAAAAAAAAAAAGATATCTGAGTTCATGGATCCAGAAAAGTTAATATTGTTAAAATATCCTTCTACCCAAACCCATCTATGTATTAAATGTAGTCCTTTTCAAAATCCCAAAAACATTTTTTACAGAAATAGAAAAAAATCCTGAAATTTGTATGGAACCACAAAAGACCACAAATATCCAAAGCAATCTTAAGAAAGAACAAAGACAAAGGCATCATACTTCCTTATTTCAAATTGTATGACAAAGATACAGCAATCAAAATGGTATAATACTGGCATAAAAACTGAAACACAGACAAAGGGAATAGAACTGAGAGCCTAGAAATTAACCCATGTATATATATAATCAAGTAATATTTGACAAAGGATCCAGAAGTACTCAATGGGAAAAGAACAGTCTTTTTAATCAATGATGTTTAGAAAGCGAATATTCATAGGCA
>PVKZ01005129.1:20268-60588 GCA_004027375.1 Macroglossus sobrinus
AAACAAACAAACAAACAAACAAAACTTAAGAACAAAATGAAAAGGCAATCAACAAAATGTGAGAAAATAATTGCAAATCATATATGATATGGGTTAATGTCTAAATATATAACGAACTTAAACAAATGGATAGCAAAGACAAGATATAATATGATTTATAAAATGGACCTGAATAGATCTTTTTCTAAAAACCACATGAAAAGTTTCTTAACATCACTAATCATCAGAAAAACACAAATCAAAACCACAATTAGATATTACCTCATATCTGTTAGAATGGCTATCATCAAAAAGACAAAAAATAACAAACATTGGTGAGAATGTGGAAAAAAGAGAACCCTTCTACATTGTTGGTGTATTTTCACTAAGAGAAACACCATGAAGTTTCCTCAAAACATTTCAAAAAATAACAAAACAAAACAAAAACTACCGTATGATCCAGCAATCTCACTCCTAGACATTTATCTGAAAGAAATGAAATTTCTATCTTGTTGAGATCTCTGCACTCCCATGTTCAGTACAGCATTATTCAGAGTATAAAAGACATGGAGAAAACCCTAAATGTCCATCGGTAGATGAATGGATAAGAAACTATGATATATACATATATCATATATAATATTACCAATTCATAGAAAATAATAAAATCCTTCCATTTGCAATAACGTGGATAAACCTTGTGGGCATTATGCCAAGTAAAATAAATCAAAGCAAGAAAGACAAATACTGTATGATTTCACTTACATGTAGAAGCTAAAAGGGCAAACCATAGAAACGAAGAGTAGATTGATTGTTGCCAGGGGCTTGGGAGGAGGAGAAATGGGGAGATGTTGGTTAAAGGGTACAGATTTATAGGATAAATGACTTCTGTGGCTCTAATGTACATCGTAGAGACTATAGTTAATATGACATAGTGTACTTGAAAGTTGCTAAGAATGTAAACCTTAGTTGTTCTCACCATAACAAACAACAACAATAACTGGTAATTATGTGAGGTGAAGGATGTGTTTACCTTATTGCTGTAAATATTTCAGTATATATATTTGTATTAAATCATCACATTGTATATATATATACGTTGGACTTACACAATATTATATGTCAAGGGTATCTCAATAAAGTTGGGGAAAAAAGGATTCTTGACTCAAGTAGATGTCCATTCGTAGATGAATGAGACAAAGTAGACATTTTCCACATAAAATGATAAAACATAATGTTCGATAAGTCAGCTTCACTTTGATTTACTACTTATTTTAATTATTGTATTCTGGTACCTTTTTGTGATCCCTTGGTCCCCAATGGCTGTTTGTAGATATCTTCATCATATCATTCTTCATTTCATCTGGCTTTCTTCTGTCACCTGTGGAAAAGCAAAACTCTCTTGTGTTTCTTCTTTCTATAGTTTCTGCTCTAAACCTAATTGATGCCCAAATTTGTTATCTTCCATGTGATTCTGATGACACAAAATTAATACCTATTCCATTCACCACTCAGAAGGTATATTTTGTTCAACAGGTTCCTTGTGATTTATAAATTGTCCTATTGTTATGAACCTAAGCCTTCAATCTTAAAAATTTATTTACTCTTCCACTACCAGTCAAGGAAATACTTTCAATGAAATAATATTAGAACTGTCAACAGAATACACACACACACACACACACCTCACTGTGTATAAATACATACCATTGCTCACATCTTATATGCAATATGATATATACATGTATATATCACAGTGGAGCAGCCTCGGACCTTGGCAGATGTCATGCTAGAGTCCCAGGTTCGGTGCCAGAAGGCAGCGTCACTGCTGGAAGTACCTGCAGGCTTCTGCAAGGCTACAGATTTGTGCACTGGGGTGGACAGTACTGTCCCCTGTTCTGGCGTTGGGAGGTCCGGTGTTTTCACAGTTGGGGGACCAGAGGTTCCCCTGCACACTGCCAGGCTCCCAGAGAGACGCGTCACGACACCGTGACACCGAGTTGGGGTAGGTCGAGGAGGACTGGAATTTGCTTGGTAGGTGGTGTGAGCCAGATTCCTTACTGGCTCGTCTGGCACGAGGGGCCCTGGCACCAGGACTCCTCTGTCAGCGCCTACAGAGCTCCGGAGATCCCCAGAAGATGAGGTCTGTCCTCCTCTGGGGACAGTGGTGACAGCAGCAGCAGCGCCTGGGCTGATGCTGACGGTCTCTGAGCTGCATCTGATGTGCAGGTCATTCCAGACCATTCTCCCTGGCCCCTCTGCCAGACCCACTCACTCCACACACATGCGAAGCCACATAAGGCCCCTTGTCAGCACCAACTGTTCCCTGTTTGCCTCCTGGGAAACTCCACACTCCCCCCACCTGGCCCAGCCCCCGGTTCTGGCTCACAGGCGTCCCCCATCAAAACCAAGCAAAACAAACAAAACGAAAACAAAAGTTGCAGGGTTTTCGCTCCTCACACATCCCGCAATTTCCTGTCCTTACAGAGACATCTCATGATTCTCCCAGCCTGTTTCCATTGCTACGTCAAAATAATAAACTTAGCATGTGATTAACTATAGCTGTGCTCTTATGGGTCTTTGGCCCCAGGCTTTATTAATGCCAAAGGCTAGTGGAAGATGAGAAATAAAAACGTAGCAGATGGATATTCTGGTAAAGTGATGCTAACAATGTATGGGAGAAAATATCCAATCTGGCTTGTAGATTCACTTCCCAGACCTAAGCCAGGCTACAGACAAGTGTATACTCAAGCAGAGCTGGGGCTCTTGGACACAGAGGCCTGAGAGGCCACCGTAATTGCAATAGATTACATTTCCCCAGGCCAGTCGATGGCTATTTACCTGAGTTAAGCTCTGCCCATGGGGCTTTCGCTGAAGGTCCTATCTATTGCCAAGATCGCCCTGTAAACATCACCTCTGGTGAAGGGCCAGATTGTTTGACAAAGAGAGCACAGACAAGGAATCACATCCACAGACTATTTTTTACCATGTTTTCTGTAATCCAAAAAGCAGCTGGTTGACAGAATTATGTTGTAACCCCAAAATGCTCAGTTTCAATGCCAGCTGGCAGGCAACATCCTGAGTCCTAAATAATTCACTTTATAATAGAATCGGTAGCCATATATGGTGCTGTCTCTTCCACAGCCAGAAACGTAGGTCCACAAACCAAAAGATGCGAGGTGAGAACAGCCCTTCTTACATCTATATCACACAAGCCACGAGGCACCAACAGTGTGCAAGTTCTATCATGAGAGAGAGAAATGCTTCTACTATGGATTATGGCAATTACTTTATTCACCTGGAAGCCAAGACAACTCTGGCCATTGCTGACTCCTCGCATCACTAAACCAATAAATAGGGGAAAGAATCATTAAATTGGGTTGTAGCTGATGGGTTCTGGTTCCCAAGAAGAAAGTGGGCTGCTCTTCTCTGCATTGGAACCAAGATGATCACGGAACCCAGAAGATTCACTAGAGTATGTCTCACCATCTCTTGCTCAGCAGACTTAGGTAATAAAAACCTAGAGACTATATAAAGACAATGCTAACGAGAGCTAGATCTTAAAAAAGGCAAACAAACACACTAGGTCCATCCTAGGTGCTGATGGAGGATAAAGGAAACAGTGTGTGGCAGAAGATGAAGCTCTAGATATAAATTTAAACCTTATAACGAGTCACAGTGGCTGTGTTTTATGTTGCTTCATTCATTTCTCTTTTTTAGTTGTACTTCATGTGAAGAATACCTAGAAGGATATAGTAGCTAATGAGATTTTTCGCATCCACTGTGTTGGGTATACAAAATTTTCACTCACTGAATATTTTCTGTCAGACAAAAAGCCAGGACTAAAACAAATATCTTCTGTTTGCCACTCTAGACTTAGTCTCTACTTTCTGCGCCATGTTCTATGACTCAGAGGTCAACCACTATTGGCCACACCTGTAATTTACCTTATTTCTCAGTTTATTATTCAGTTTCAACAAAGAAAGTTACTGGCAGGAGAGCCAAGAATGGGAAGAGAGGGGTATTTGCTTTTCCAACTCCAATCATGCCATGTCTTTTTTGTGTTAGCCCTGTCAGTCTTACAAAAGAGAGAGTTCTCGTATGGTGGGTCTCTATCTCTCTCCATCTCTCTTTCTCTCCATCTCTTCTTTTTTATTCCCCTATCAATCCAAACTTTCTGAGATTTTCAAATATAGTTTAACATTCTTTGTTCTGGTCCCTTATTTTGTTTGCATTAAAGGATATTAACTCTGCTTCAAGAATATTAAACACTTGTATTTAAATTGATACTGATATATTCAACAAATACTTACACTGAGCATCTATTCCATGCAAGAAACTGGTCTAGTCATTACAAATACAACGGTAAACAAAACATGCAAAATCTACTCATGAGGGGCTTATATTCTAGTAGAGAGAGATGCAATACAAACATATAATCAAATAAATATAACGTTTATGTAATCTTACAATTATTTTTATTTATTGAGCTTGAACTACATTTAAAAATGCATTTTTCATGTCATTACACATTCTTCAAAACCCATAGAATGTGCAAGACAAAGAGTGAAAAATGTATCAAAACCACACATTTCTCTCTTCTTTATCTTTTATTTACCTTAGATTATTATTCTGCTATAATAATTATTTGATATACTCATTAAAAATTTTATCCAGCAATGAATAACAAAATAGCAGTGTCTTAAGAGAGAAACAGAAAAAAAGAAATTCTGAAACGTGTAGCCTTGTGTGACAAAACGGACCTGATGATCAGGAACATCCTAGTTCACCAGCCTAGAATGTGGTTTCCCTCGTCAAGGCCACCTATATTTAAGACGACTTCAATGTCTATTTATGTATACATTTCACTCAGTGAATGAAGGAGAGGAGAAAACAGCAACCACAAAAGAGAGCCTCACTTCACTCTGCCCACTCCCGTCAGCCTCCCGGAAGAGCAAATGCTCTTCAGACGCTTCCATTTGTACATAATCAGCAGCCTTAGCCATATGGTCTCACAGCTTTAAGAAAGGCTAGATATATATTTTTAAGCTGAATATGTTGTTATTCAGAATAATATTATGGATCTCCTAAAATGAACAGCCACTAAAGCCTTTTATTTGTCTGGGATCTAACGATGCCACAATCAACCAGATAGACAAGATGAGCCTGTGTCAACTTTAAGAGAGTTTACCTTCTAAGAGAAAAAATAAATTAAAAAATATATATACAAGACTAAATTATATATGGACAATAATATAGATCTCTGTTTATATATGTTCATATGAATGTAAATGTGTTTAAATTTATATTTACATATTTCTACATATGTATAAATATAAATATTTGCCCCAATATAATAAGAATTCATTACTATTATAAAAAATAAGAGGGGGTGATGCATAGAAAGCAAATGAAGGGCTGCCTTTGTTAAGGCAGGCAGAGAAGGCTTTTCCGGGGTGTATTTCACTGAGTGCAGTGTTGAATATTGAGAAGATGGAAATCATTCACAGATATGAAGGAGTTTTCCAAGCACAAAGGCCAGCGAGTGCAAAGGAACTGGGTCCGGCCCCGCTAAGAGGGAGCAAAGGCTACACGGCTGGAGTTTAGTGAGCATGGATGTGAGAGAGGGAGATGACACCACAGCCAGACCATGAAAGGTCCTGTGAAGGATGATAGCTTGGGCATCTTCCTAAGAATGATGGGAGGCTACTAGCATGTTCTGAGTGGAGATGCATCATACTTTGACTTATCCTTAAGTAAGCTTGCTGACTGGTCTGTTCATGGGGAGAGGGGCAACTGTGAAGGAACAGAGACCCTCATGAGACAATCGCTGTAGTTCAGTCAAGATGTAATGAGTTACATCCAGGACATGTGAGTAGAAAGAGAATGATAAGTGTGGCTCAAGCACTTTTTTCCGAAATAGTAATAATATATGTTTTGAGTTATAACATTATTTATTTTTCTCCTTCCCCTTCTCCCTTTCTCTTCCTCTTCTACTAAATTATATTATTTCTTTACTTAAGACTTTAAAAATGTAAGATTATTATTGTTAGTTTCATTGCTTCAAGAATTCAAAGATATCATCAAGGATGTAGGTTATTTTTTAAAGATTTTAAAATTGTGAAATATTTCAGATATACAAGTAATAATACAGTAGATATGCAGGTGACCACTGATCATCTTAATACACAATATTTTATAAATATATTTGAAGTGTTTTAACCTTCCTCAATCCTATTCTTTAAAGATCAGCTGAATAAAAACTATAACTACTATAGTAATTAATCATTTAATAATGTATATGCAGTAGTAATTACATATAAAATGTGTAATTACAAAATATATGTGCATATATATTGAATGTGTATAAATATTTATATATGTTTATATAAATAATGTCACATGGTATATAATCTTCCTTTCCCCAATATTAATTTTATATAATTTATATATAAAATCCCTAAACTGTAGTTTTGTATAGCAACCTGATGGCCAATAGTGTGTTGGTAAATGTTTAACAACCAACTTTCCATGTATGTACACACACACACACACACACACACACACACACACACACATAAATATACACACACACACATATATATATATTAAAGATGCATAGCACGTGGCTGACGATAATAATAAAATATAAAATACACTTTATTAACAATTCCAAATAGTTACTTCTTTCTTATAAAATGTCATTGTTGATTTTGGCTGAACTTTTATATCTACAGACAACTAAACTTGTACCTGGTAAATAAATATAGTTTTAACAAGAAAGCTGGTATTTTCTTTAGTAGTAAGAGCAAAGTGAAATAACAAAGGCCTATGTTAGAACATCCTTTGTTGACCATACGTGTAAATTCATTGCTGAAACAGATTATAGTTTTCAAATAATGGAAAGTTATCTCCTCAAGTTTTTTTTTGTGTGTGTGTGTGCCATTCACAATGTAATGGTTAGAGATATGACAAAGTTTTAAGTTTAATATGTATTATTAACACATTCTCCAGACCTAATTTGTAGCATTTTCCAATTGCAGGTTGTCAAACTAATAGCAGCAATCAGGCTGTGAAAGGCTTTTAGAGCCCAGAAATACATGCTCTCCAGAGCGGGCTCAGATGTGGCCATCGGGGGAAGGTCCAAGAAGAACCTCCCAGAAAATCAAACCAGTTACAGCCAGATGACCAAACCCAGGTATGTGCTCTCCTTTTTGACAAGAAAATCTCTGATATTCCATACGATCTGGAATTTACCTCTGAGCAGTGACATGTTTTATTCTTCCCATTTCTAAACAGTTTTACTGTGGTAACGAGGACACCGTTGTATATGTGATATACTGCCGGAAGATAATTGTTGGGAGCCATTTCTGCTGCTTGTCTTGAGACAAGGTTAAAGTTGCCTGCAAGCTAGAAGTTTGCAGGGCAGGTGGGCTCTATGCAGCAGGAGGAAGTTTGGCTTAATGTAAACAGTTGAATGTCCCTTGCCCCAGGGAATTGGAGACAGAGAATAGGATAAAAGAGGTTTTGAGAGACCTTATGTAAATGTCAGCAATTGTTAGAATATCTGTGGATTTTGCTTCCCCATGCATTTCCAAGAGTATAAATATGCTGTGCTTAATAAACTCGGGGCACAATATTTACTCTTAGCCCTCCCGATTCTATTTCTTTGTCTCTCTCTCTCTCTGTGTCTCTCTCTTTTTTCTATCTTTCTCAATCCTCACTCCCCCTCTCAGGAACTGTTCGGTCTTAGCCGGCGGGCTCCGGCAGATAATCTGAAGAAACTCTTTGAGATGGAAGCAGTCAGTGAAGGAATATGTTTTTTTATTCATGGAGTAAGAGATGAAATAAGAGTGTGGAAACAATTGGGACTTCCGAAGAACACTTTAGTTGTACCTCAAAAAACATGTTTTAATTTTCTTTGGTAATTAAACTCTCAAATGTTTTATAGGACTTTTGTTCATGCAACAGCAAATGACGTGTGGCCATGTGCACAGTGCGACTGAATTTGTCCAACAGGATGTGCGGTGAACTTCTGAGAGGTGTGATATCTCTGATGTGTTCTCTAGGGAGGAGGTGAGACTTCTTTCTCCCTCTGCCTCATTCTGCTGCTTGGAACAGGTGTAAGCATCGTGGACCACGTGGATGACGGCAGCATCCTAGGACGGGTTTATCTTTCAAACACTTACAGAGAAGCAGCAGTGGGCGGAGGCTGCCTCTGCAGTGTGTATTCCAACTGTCCTGTGCAATGCTGTCAGCTACATGTCACCAAACACACACTGGAGGAAACCAGAGACACTTGTCAAAGGGAACATGGGGAGAAGCAAGAAACAGTTTTAAAAGCTTTCCTTCGATCCATTTTTTTACATCTGCCTCTGAAATCTCTTATCTGGATCCCGACAACTCAATTCCCACACAAATATTAATTCAAAAAAGTGTCTTTAAAATCTCCAGAGATTTTTCACGTTTTCGGATGCGGCTAGAGTTCCTGGAATTCACGGTGACTTTTGCTCTGGCTTACAGATTCTCTTCGGTATTGATTTTGAGAAAAGGAACCAGCTGCCTTTGGTAACTGGGCACCATGTTCACAGAAACCAAAATATATAGGTCTGTACCTTTTCTCTCTCAAAAATAAGAAACTCACTTAAGAATTTAAAGAAAACAGAAAAGGCCATCATGTTTACACTTCAACCTGAGTTGTTTTGATGACAAGTTTTTCAAAGAGATTTCAAATACTGAAATGACTAAATCAGTTACCAATTTGGTCAACTGATCCTAATTGCTATGAGTCTATATAAGGCTGGCAAATATCATAAACCTGCATGAAAAACAGAACTTATACTATTAAATAAGTTATTAAAAACCACAAAAGATTAAGACAATTTAGTAAAGGCCCATTCATATAGCTTCACCTGAATTTTATTATGGTTAATTGGAAAACTATTAGTATTGTCAATGCCATCATCTTTCTGGTTAGTGCTTTGTGGCTTGTAAAAGCCTAGCTCCCTTTCAAAGTCACCTCAAATATTAATGCTTGCTTGACATTATTTATAGTCTATGAAAATTGGAATAATTTATTACATTTATTCAGTTTCTATTTAATATAAATAAAAGCTTACGTCTAATAGTCAAATGTAGTTTTAAATTAGTTCCTAGTTATATAAGACTGGCCAAATTTTATGTTGTGCTATTTTTCGCATTTTATAAATCAAAAAGTAATTTGTTACTTCCAATTTATTATGGTGTCATATAGGTCCAGAAAGTAAGTCTCCCTCCTAAGTTAAAAATGATCTTTAATTAAATTTCTCTAAGTGTTTCTGATGCCTTTGGATTTACTGCACTTGCTCTATGAGCTCTACGAGCAAGTATTTAGAATAAGTATTTCTTCTAATATATGTGAAAGCTCATAGAGTTTTTCTATCATGAGTGTATAATAAAAAAAAGAGACTCAATCACCTTGTGAATGAATTTAAATTTGGCAGTCTTTCTGCTCAACTGAGATCAGTCAGTTTTTAAACATTATTGGGTCAGGATATTTTATTAGAAGCCCTGCACTTATGTACATACTTAAAACAATTTATCATTACCCTTTCCATTTGAAGAAGTTTTACTGACTGAGAGTTAATTTACTGTACAGAGTATGATTTGGTAGGGCCTGAAGCTTTTGCACATAAGTTAGTTAACAATACAGTTTTATTCATATTTCTTTTTATCTTTATGTGCATGTTCAATTTCATTGAAATGAATAATTAATTAAGTAAACCATTTGGCTGCCTGAATTACAAATGGAAAAAATACTAGAATGCCTGTTTGTATTTATAATCACTCTAGCAGTCAAGTATTGTGCAAGTATTAGAATGAAAAAGTTCTCAGTAAATAAAAAGTGCATGAATAAATGAATGTATTTCAATATGCTTAAAGAACAGAGAAAACAACTTTTCAAGTTCAGGATATTGAAAATGATAATGAGAAAGTGGAATAAACACATCACTTTTTTAGTCACAACTTTTAATTACTGTTGCTTTTGTTATTTTCTTTCTGTGCCCAGCATCAATGGTGAATCGTAACAGTTGCCCCATCTTGCATCTGGCAGGCTCAATTTTAAGAGAAATTCTCAAATCATGAATTTAATTTACCATAAAACTTTGATTATTCTAATAAAGGCATCTTGAGATGCCTTTTAATTGGGAAACTAGTTAGTTTAATCCCACTGAATTCTGTGGCTTTCTGTGCAGCCACAGAGCTCACTCGTTGATCTGTGGAATAGTTATGAAGGCCATCTATGTGCAAGAAACTGGAAAAGTGCTGGGCAACAAAGCCGAGGAAAGAAAGGCTAATATCCTTGGGGTTTAGCTGAGCCCTTAATGCCAGTTGAAAAGACTCTTAAGAACATCAAGCCTCAATTTCTAATTCTCTTAAAGACTTTGGGTGCATTTTGCTTCCACTTAATAATTCTCTTATTCATTTCATGTTCAATTTGTTATTTTCCATTTGTTTCCAAAACTATAGAAACTTGTATTTCAGTTTTATAAGTTTGTAGACTATTTCTTTCAATTCTCTTAAGTGTTGTTCTCTCCCCTACACATCCCCCCTTAAAAATCTATGATTTTTAAAAAAATATTCTAAATGCACTTATTTTTATACTCAAGCTAAATAAATGAAAGAGAAAACTAATGGCTAGGAACCTGGCTAAAATTTGTGGTAATTTTTGGGTACTTCTAGGCTTATAATTAAGGTTAAGTTCACAGTATTCCTTCATGGACCACTTCACCAAAGTAGAGGGCAATATGCCAGCTTTAAGCACAGGCACAAAACTGAAATTCTGGAGGCTATCATTATTAATCTGCACACTACAAATTTCTCATGCCTTCAAGATGGACACACCAGTTTTACCCAAATGTATGTCATTATTTGTGTTATGTGCAGCGTTCAGAAAAATTAACTTTATTGACTGCCTCTAATGCTACTTAGTTTACATAAGCAAAACAATTTAACTGACTCTACAAGAAATCTGTGGTGATCCCCATTTTAACAGAAGAAATAACCGACACATAGAGAAATAAATTAAGTTTCTCGAGCCAGAAAAAATGCTAAACAGAGGATCAAAACATTTCCAGTGGTAGAGAGACGCAGGAGAAACTGTTTGGGCTTACGTGCCTTCTGGGCATCTGAGATGTGACAGTAGATTCCACATACAGGGCAGTCAACTGGAAATTCCAGTGAAATTGAGTTCAGTTAAAACTTTGGTAAACGTGTTAAATTTATTCACAAATAGAATATAAGTCTCAAGAAAATAAAGCAGTAGCATTTGCATGTAGCATAGTGTAACCATTCAAAATATGAATATTCAAGTCGAGAGGCCGAGTTCCAGCACTGCTGCTGCTTCTAATTAACTGTGTAATTTCCATGTAATTTACCTGTCCAAAAGCCAGGGTCTTTATCTGTAATAAGCATTTAATTCTATATCTATATAATAAGTTTGTTAAAAAGAACTAAACGAAAAGCACATAAAATAAGGTCTGTTACATAGTAGATGCTCAATAAACATTAGCTCTTGCTTTGTGGCAACTGCATTGCAATGGAATAAATACATGCCTTCCTTTCCCCTAACTTTGTAAAATCAAGTGAAAGAGTGAAATCTATTCACACTACATTTAAAAAAATGTGATCAATGTGTAAGAATACACTTGAGAAACAGGTTTTTAAATTTTTCTTTCAATAAATGCATGACTTATAGAAGTCAGTTCAAAATAGTTGAACAGATGCCTACCTTGTGCTGAGCAGCAAAGTAAAGAATTAAGGGCAGGGGACGAATAGTGCATCATGCTGACCCTTTAAGTAGTAATGCACCTATGTGGAAATCAGAAATATCTGCAAATTGTTTCTCATGATCCCAATATAAAGATAGGCACATGAAAAAGAAGCAGAAGAGGAAAGACTTGTTGAGGAGAGAGAGAGAGAGAGAGAGAGAGAGAGAGAGAGAGAGAGAGAGAGAGAGAGAGATGAAGAGAGAGAGAGAGAGATGAAGAGAGAGAGAGACAGAGAGAGAGAGACAGAGAGAGAGAGACAGAGAGAGAGAGAGACAGAGAGAGAGAGAGCTAATAAGTAGAGATCTGGAGGATATTTGATGCTAGAGAAATAGTACAAAGGCATAAAGGGGGTGAGCAAGACAGGCTGTGTTTAAGGGATGCAAAGGCATAAAGAGAGGCTTAGATAACTGAAAAGTCCAAGTTCAGACCACATTTCTCTGAGATCAGCTCTTTTCTGCATGGCTTCATGCTAGACAGGCATGTCTGGCTTGCTCCTTGAGGTGTGCAAAAAATGGTACTAGAAAATCCAAGCTTATATATCTCAAGTTCAAAAAGTAAGGATTACTTATGTCTTGATAATTCTTGAATCATCTCTCATCTTCTATAATTAGATCTACTTGGTACATCTGCATGTTCCTCAAAAAATCAATATGAGATGTGGGATGAGAAAGAGATTTGTCCATACCTAGCTCTGCAGAATGGCCCAAACAAACTATTTGGACTTAGTGAGAAAAAATGAATGACTCTCTACACACAGTTGATTTGTCAGAATGCCAGAGACCTGAGATCTGACAAAATAACAAATAGTTTGAAACTACAGATATTTAATATCCATATCCATGAATAAATAAAGATATTTAATGAATAAGAAGGCACAGTCAAGTATAGTTTGCAACTTCTACGTGGGTCTGATTTGGGGACAGGAGCAAAGATGGGACAGTTGTAGGAAATGAAGGCTTAAGGTATCCCAGATACCTCAGAAGTTACGCTAAGTGCTTGTTAATATAAATTATTTCTGTTTAATACTCATGACAACATAAAATAGAGTATGCATTCTATTTGACAAAAACTATATACTGAGTCTTATAAATTTAAAAAAAAATTTTCAAGGTCTATCAGTAAGGTTGGAGCTAAAATTTATATCCTTCTCTGACAAGATAAGAAATATATGCATATTTACATAAAAAGCAAGCAACAGAATGGAGTTAAAACTCCCTGCACAGAATGCATAAGAGTATTATATTGAGATACAAAATATATAATATTTAAATAACATTTAATAATAGTAGCTTTATTAACACTATTATGTCTTTGATTTTAAAAACACTACATTTTTCAACGTTGGAAACTTTCAAAAATCTATGTATACATTTCAACATATACTCACTATGTTACTGTTTTTCTCCCCCCACACACATGCGTATATACTTAGTATGTAAAATACTGGTACATATTTTAATTAAACCAGTCTCAACTGATTGAGAAGATGTTATATATTATTTATGACCCTTACTGTTCTTCATTGTCTGCAGGCATCTGACATCACGAGTTATCACTCCATAATCTTTTTCTACATATATTTTTAAAAAATAATTAATGGGCAAATGGCACTTGGGTCTTCTGATTCTTAACCATGGAATACCTTTATATTTAGTTTCACACTTTCTCTTCTCTCCACATTTTAGCTGAAAATGCTTTTAATCAGATCACCAAACTCCTGCCAAATCTATCCTTCCTGGGCTGTGTTTGAAACATCTGCTCCTTGCCAAGTCTCCCAAACCAAATTCCTTTCTTCAAACCATCCTCCGAGCCAGCACTTCATTTCTCATACTCTCTTTTCATTTACAAAGTCACACTATTCAATGTGAAAACGAGATAAAAACACCATCTGTGCCCCTTATAAATACATTTAATTTACTGGATAAAGCTGCAGGTTGATTCTAACGACATCACTTCTTCCTCCACCAGTCAGAAAGGGCTAGGGATTGACAGGTATGATGCATCTTGGCCTGTTCTCTGTCATTTCTTCATAAAACTTTTCTAAAAATCAAAGCATTTCCAGATTAGCTTCCTGTGGTTTTGTCCCTTAAAATTATGAGAAATTGACACCTAATTTCCCAACGAATTAAGAGACTCTGTCATAAATTATAATGAAGTAGTAACTTTATTCTTGTTGTTCTTGATGGTGCTGTTGCTGTTTTTACCCTTTGCTTCTGAACGTCCTAAAAGCCTCAATGATAAGTTTCTTAACCATTAAGTAGGCCATTAATTTCTGCCCCTCTTAAGTCAGTGATATCAATTTCCTGTCAAAGATAAGGAGGGTATTCAGGATTGCTTTTTTATCACTGTTACTCTCTAGCAATCATTTAGAGATTATCATCCCATTATACATACACTTAGCTTAATGGAATACTCTGAAAGTGTTATCTCCTCACTGACATGGATCACAGGAAAGTGAGGTCTGAAATTCTAAGTTTGTTCCTAGTTTTTTCACCTAGAGAGACTACTAAAAGGAAATTCAGGGAGGTCTCTGGATCCCAGTTTGTTTATGTTTAAAACAGGTGTATTTATATATATGCCAAAAGCTCTTTAGACAATTAAAATAAAATATATACATAAACTGGTGACAAATCTATAGTATGTATTTGTTTTTATTTATCGAATTAGTTGGAAAAGGAAATATAGTGCAATACGACTTGATATGTTTTCACAATTTTGGACTAAAATTTGAACAAAGTAAAGACTACTTTGTAAAATAAGGTCTAACTTAGTCATCAATATTTAACAACCAATACTATTATAAAATAATACCAAACAATATGAAAAAGTTATTCATGACAAGGTGATATCGGAATGTCTTCAATATTCTCTTAGAAGCAATGTGAGTCACTGAAATTGTTCAGTACTATTTTATTTCTTTAATATTTCTTCTTATTTTTGCATACTATGTTTATAATAGAAAAGTTGGAAGTATTTCCATAGAAAAAATTATATAAGGTTAAAATATATTTTTAGACATTGATATGTACATTGATAATTTCATTCGACTGATGACAAGATGGGTAGAAGTTAATCATTTCCAATTAAAAAGAATTAGCTATGCAAGGCAAAAAGGGGAAGATATTTGTCTAACTCTCTCACTCACCTCTCTTCCTGCTCCCTGACAACAGACATACTTGGAAAGGTCCAGCTGATCATTAGGAGAAAAACTAACCATAGACCCAATAAAAGTCTCCAGTTGTACAGAAATCACCAGGCCTTTGGATGGCCAAGGTACTCAGTCATTGGCTATGGAAGAAAGAGCAAGGTCTCAGCTCAGATGCTGAAGGCAATCCCAAATATTCCAGCTGGAGACTGTTATCTCTGAGAAAAAAAGCTCAATTTTTTTTTCTTGAAGACAGATCATAATGTCCTCTATCTCCATGACTGCCACAATCAATTTTACTACTTTTTTAAATTTAAAATTCTCTTTTGTGCATATTAAATGTGAAACAATAGCTCTTAACATCTTGGCTTTATTAGCAGAACAGCTAAACATTGCCAGTTTCATAACATATTATATAACAGATGCTTCAGATACAGAATCGGTTAACTTAATTTTATAATGGTTTGATATTATTATGGAACCCTCATAGAGCTTTTGGAAGTTCATTCTTCAAAGGTGAAACATTTGTCATTATTGTAATTATTATTGCAACCTCGGTTAAAAAGGTTAACACTGCAGACAAAATTACTTATCTCTGAGAAAATAATTGGGAAACAAATATTGGTAGAGCAGAGCATCATGGCAAAAACTCTGTTGTTACTAAGTTAAGAAATCTATGTAATAGAAATGTGCTTGGGATTGCTCATGAGAATGAGAATCCCAATAAGATACAACATTCTAACAATCAATATAGAAGATACAGTTGTCAAAGTACACACATAATTTATGAGCAGGCAGGATAACTATAGTACAAAATTTGGGGAGGAAGCTGAAGTTAAAAATAAAAAAAACACTTTTCTTTGCTATCATTATCAATAGGACTTTAGAAATATTTGAGCCTTTGAAAAATTATTTATTCAATAAACTTTTGTATATACAGCACAGATGCTGATCTTTTAAATTTTTTTATTCAAAAAATGAATTGGAAAATTTAAACAAAATAGTTAATGAGTACAGCACCGAATTTTAAAAATTGTTTTAACTTTAGAAAATTGTTATTGTTGAAAACGAACCTTGCAGACAAGAAGATATTAATATTTATTTATACAAAAGTAAGATGAGAAAGTCTGCAACCATGCACAAGATTTACTATTTAAATTATATGTATTTATTTATTACTCTCTTAACTTGTGGAAAAAAATATTTGGATGTAACACCCATTTTTACTAGATATATTTATAGTCTATACCATAATGAATTTAAATTGAGAAAGTCTGTGATTTTACGCCATTTAAGTTTGGAAAACATTTGAAATATCTTAAACCTAGATACAAGGTTTAATGAGTTTTTCTTTGTAAAAATTCATACTAGAAATTTGCTAAATGAAAGTAAAAGATAGTACCTAAAAAATGCTCATGTAAAAATATTTATATGTTTCAATACTGAGAGATAACTGATAATAGAAATCTAACAAAAATTAGAATTTCTCTAAGCTTACCTCAGTACCTATGGTGTAACTGTTTTCTCAGTTAAAAGTGGTATAGTCAGACAGAGAAAGGTCAACTAAAGATTCCACAATTTCAAATCAACCATAAAATAAAACTTTCAATACTTTAAGCAAAAATTTTTAAAAAGAGATACTATTTATAAAAATATGGTTTTTAGAAAAAAAAAGTGACAATGTATTATAAACAAATATAGATAAAGGACTAATTAAACAACAAGACTATATGTAAAGATAGTGATTCTGCTTATGTTATGTCTTAGTATTCAGAAAATTGTTATAAACTAGGTTTTTAAATTTATTTTACTTTAATGTAAAATTTATTTACATGATACACATTTATCTACATTATACACACTATATATATATATATATATATATATATACGTATATATGAGATAATTCTAAATTTAAAAATAGAAATACATTTTAGATCAGAGAATATAAACCAACAAATTTATAGATCAATAAATATTTCAAATATTTGTATTTTATTTTAGTGCCCCTTTTCACTCTCAAAAGTGGCTCATTTAAAACAATCATGAACATGATCTTGCCATGTATAAAGGTTTTGAAAGATGCTTTAATGCTCTTGTGATTGTCTTGCTTATGAAATGAAGAAAGGGACTGGTAGTCAATTTTATGTAAAATTAAAAAGCAATTTATTGAAATAAAGTTATGTATACTTTTTACTGGGCAGGAACAGTTGATTGCAGGACTTTATTCCCGGTGACTCAAACTTAGTTTTACTGAACAAGATAAAGTAGCTGGGGCAATAAAAAATTGGTATCATTTCTAATAAGCACACGTTAAAGCAAAAAAAAAAAAAAAAAGTAATTAAAGAAAGTCATTACTTCTTCTTAATAAAATGTGAGCTCAAGTATTAGTGATCCAGAGGCCATGCTGCAGACCTTAGAACTTGTAGAAGGTGCACAGAGTAATTACAAAGGTTTGGAGAAGCCTGCCTGTAGAGACTAGGTTTGAAAATTGACTCAGTTCATGAGCTTCCTACTTTAAAAAAATCACCTGAAGAATCAATGTCAGCAGCAGCTAAGCTCTAATATGAGTGGTATCACTTCGATTGTATTTGTCCCCAATTATATTCATTACAGTGAAGACATCAGGAAATTCAGCATATCATGCATTGGGACCAATACATAGCCCTATTTTCTTTTTAAAAAGCCCGATGTCAAGAATATTTCATTCAATTGCCCTATTATGATGGGTTAACTAAAATTGGGAGAAAAAAATCTTGTGTGTGTGCATCTGTGTTTTCTCTCTAAACTTTAATTCTCACTAATTCAGGCTGTGGGAATTCTTCCCTAAGAAAAACAAGATGAACAAGTAGAAATAATATGGAAAATAACAGCAAATAATGTTTAGGTACTGTTGAAATTAGTTCCCAGGCCAGTCATAACACAGGGAAAGAAATGAGTACATTTGGGACCTAATACTGTCTGGAGTGGTCATACTCACAGCAATCACCTAGAAGAACCAATTACACAGAGTCAGAGTTCCCTGCTGTATTTTTCTACACATCTAGTTACTTTATTATACCTAAGCTACTGGTTCCTGGACCGATCATGTAATTTTATTGCATACATAAAATAGATCTTGTTATTTTGTCCATACTCCAATGTTTGGGGCTATAAGGAAAAGAAGGAAAAAAAAAGAAAGAAAGAAAAAAAAACCTCTTTGTAAGAGAACTCTTTTGTTGTATTCCCCTCTTATTCAAAGCAGGGCAAATTGTGACCATAAAAATCAGCAAACATTAAAAGACAAAAATGAGCATATGTTCTCTAACTGCATGAAGAATTAAGCTAGAATTCAATAATAAAAATAACTGAGAGTCCTCGAATATTTGAAAATTAAACTTGACATACCTTATTAATTCATGAGTTTATGATGGAAATTAAAAAAATATTTTGAACCAATGATATTGAAAACATGACATACCAAAACTTGTGAGACATAGTTAAAGTTTTCTCAAAGAGAATTAATTATCCTTAATTGCATATAATAGAAAAGAGGATAAAAGTGAATAAACTAAGTATCCGATTACAAAAATTAGAAAGTATTAAATTATACTCAAGAATCATGTAGATGAAAGCATAAGTAAGTGATAGAAAAAAACGGTAGAACAAAGTTAATTTTTAAAGGCAAATTTTGTATTTGAGAAGTCTAATAAAATTTTAAAAACACCTGGAAAAACTTAAGGAATAAAGGAGGCAGAAGAGTCGATTTCAGGAAGAAAAAGGTGGTGTCACTTTCTATCCTGCAGGCATAAAAAGTTAAATGACTAGGAAAAAGCTTATGGCAATAAAATTTGAGATTTGTATTAAAAAACGATTTCTATATGTGTTGGGAGCCATTTCTGCTGCCTGTCTTGAGACAAGGTTAAAGTTGCCTGCAGGCTAGAAGTTTGCAGGGCAGGTGGGCTCTATGCAGAAGGAGGAAGTTTGGCTTAATGTAAAGAGTTGAACGTCCCTTGCCCCAGGGAATTGGAGACAGAAAATAGGATAAAAGAGGTTTTGAGAGACCTTATGTAAATGTCAGCAATTGTTAGAATATCTGTGGATTTTGCTTCCCATGCATTTCCAAGAGTATAAATATGCTGTGCTTAATAAACTCAGGTGTGCATTATTTACTGTTAGCCCTCCTGACTCTATCTCTTTGTCTCTCTCTCTCTGTCTCTCTCTTGTTTCAATCTTTCTCAATCCTCACTCCCCGTCTCAGGAAATGTTCGATCTTAGCCGGTGGGCTCCAGCATATATGAACACATTTTACCAAACTGATGGAAGAATTGGAAAATGAAATTTGCCCTACATGTATTAGAGATATGCAGTACATACGTATGCATGATCCACAAAGGAAACACTGTGTGGTTTCACCAAGGATAGCTTGCAAACGTGTGACAACAGTACCACCAGTCTCACTCAAACTAACTTAAAGAATATAACAGCAAGTACTTCTCAACTTCAAACTTGATGAAGGTTCTATAAATGGAATTAGAGATTTTCTCAAGAATATAAATTCAAGTCATCAACAAAATATTGGCAAAGAAAATTAGGAAGTGTATATATAAATATATTATTATCATATAATTTTGTATTTATTCTCGAAGCAAAAATGAAATGAAAGTCAACTCATCTTCACTACTTGAAGAAAATAATCTAATAACTAAACAAGGTTATAATATCTAATGGTAGATAAAGTTGATTAGAATGAAATAGGGTGATGTGATCGGATGTGAGACTATGAGCAGAGTTTCGGTGGGAGAGGACAGAGTATTAAGATTGAAATCTGAAGGGATCAGATTTATGCTAAGATCACAATGGGGAAAAGCCCCTGCCACAGAGATATCTGGTGGAAGAACATTCGTGCAGAATGCACAATTCTTTCAGAGATCCTTTGAAAAAGACAAAAAATTTTATGAGCATTTTTCTCATCAGCACTTAAACAGATACAAGTCACTAAAATTTATTTTCTTTCATGAATACTTCCATTTCTGTTATGATTTCCTTTAGACTATCACAATTTTTTTCAAGTTTAGTCTACTCTCTTGTATCTTCTACTTTCACTAACCCAACATAATGTGGCCTCCTTACCCAGAATGCAATATATATATATATATATATATATATATATATATATATATATATATATATTTTTTTTTTTTTGCCAAGACTTCTTAAATATCGGTATTACTCAGTGCTCACTTCTTTGTCCAACCTATACCATCTTCCTGGCTGATCCCATTCAAACACCTGGTGACATTGTTAAAGTGAAGATGCCCATCATCTGGTAATCTCGCAGCACAGCATTCTCTCTCACTGCTAGATTCATCTTTAAAAATCTCTACAAATAGCTTCATCTGAACGATTCATGTGCAACTATGTCTCAGAATATTTCTTACTGAACGCCACTCTCTTTATCCTCAAACTCTGTTTTTTTGCACAATTCCTATTCTGAGCTAGGGCATTACTAACCACCCCGTTTCCCAGTTCCTAAATATAGGCTTATCAATCCCTCACTCTCCATAACCGCATCATTGTTTAGCTATAAAATCTTATCAGTTTCACCTCATATGTTCACGGAATAATTATTTTCTCATTCTTTCTGACTCTTTTTGTCATGGCTGAGACTATAAACAGCTGTTTCCTGGACAATAGCCAACCCACCTGTTTTCAAATAGATTTTTTCCCCATATTAATTATCCACACTCTAATCCTTCAAAAAAATAAAAACCAATAATATAATTCCTTCCTTTAGAGGCTCCTCAGTGGATTCTCACCACTTTACAAAACTGCCAAAGATCCCGGAAAGTGCTGATCTGATCTGATCTGACCTCGTCTGATGACTCTGTTCAAATTCAGGTATGCGTTAGTCATGCGAGACCACTTTCATTTGGCACCTGGAATGTGCTAGATTCACTTGTCTTAGGATCCTTCTTATGGCTGGAAGAGTTATCTGACCAAACAACCAAACTCTCAACAATTTCTTTATAAATCATAGCCATTCTTTAAGTACCGGCTTCAAATTCCCCTCCCCTGGGTGACACATCTGTCTGTGGTGAGTTCCTCTTGTGCACAGTGCTTCCTGTTCAACAGCCATCTCAGGCCCCTAAACTTTAGCAATTACCTGTCATACCTGTTAGAGACATTTAGGAAGAAAGGGATCCACTTTGTTTCTAGTTATTGCTATCAACCAGCACTTTATAGAGTGCCCGGTACCAGAGTAGGTGCTCACTGAACAAAGCAATGAATAAATGAATAATTACCACTAATCAATCACTCTGCATACAGTCGATACATTAAGCAAAGCAGAAAGGCTATGTTGCCAATGTCCATTGAAATTCCATTTTTAAAACCTTTTTCTTTCGAAAGGTTTTGAAATATGTTAAACTTAGAGGTAAGTATAGACTACTATAACACACACTATACCGATTTAACAAATATTAACCTTGTGTTTTACTTAAGTTTAAAAAATAACAATACTGAGACACATTTCAAGTTCTACTGCATCTCATTTACCTCTTTTCTTCTCCAGAGGCAATATATTAAAATTGATAAGTTCCTACCCAATCCATGTTTCTATCAGTGTATGTGTCTGTAGCTATAAATAACATAACCCCTTGTAAACTAAGCTTGTTTTAATGTTTGAGGTGTCATTATATTAAACATATATTTTTAAGAATTATTTTAACTCATGTCTTTTTAGATTCTGATTTTAAGAATTAAACTTAAAATTTTAAACTAATTTATTTTAAATTCTGTATGCTTTTCATTATATCAATATAATTTATTTCAAATGCCTTTAAGGACAGTTTTTTGTAACTTTAAGCAATGATTTAACTAACGACTTCTGTTTCCATTAACATGCTCAAGAATTTATCTAGTTATATGAGTTAAAATATAATTGTCAATTTACGTCTACACAAATTTATATTTATAAATTATCATTATATTAATTTTCTTAATTGTGTTGCTCATATATTCTTTGTATTTATATGTTTATATGCTTCATCTATCAGTTTCTGTAAAAGCATTATTAAAAAGTCAAGCCAAGTTTACAAACTTATGAATTTGGTTGTATAATACCATTAAGGGCTATTTTAAAATAAATTTTTAGAATCTATTTTAAAGTACATAGAGATTCAGAATTGTGATATTTTCTTTGAATTTTTCTTTTTAATTAATAACCTTTATTCTTAATATTTTCTGTCTAAAGATCTATTTTGTCTGACAGAAATGTTATTATACTAGTTTTCTTTGGGTTAATTTTGTTTTAAATATGATTTCCTAAAATTTGATTTGCAAATTTATAAAATCTTTATGCTTTAGTTGTGTCTCTACGGCAGTTTTCTTCTTCACGTGTTTTAAAAATTAAACTGAGACCAAGTGGTCAGAAATATTATATATATATATATATATATATATATATATATATATATTTATTTATTTATTTTATTTGTGAGAGTCTTATATGCACATGTATTTGAAGTCTCTCCATGAGGAATTTCACATTTGGGTTTCAGGAATCTCTGAGATTTTTATGAATTTTTCAACTACTGGTTCTTATACAGTTTTAGTTATGTGAATTCAGATCACTCATTGTACAATGCACTGTCCTGTGGTTCCAAATAATTTTGAGTGACTCTCCTATGCATGATCCAAAGAAGTCAAGCTGCTCTAATTTTAAGTCTCTCAGTCCTTCAGGACCTATGGCTTATTGCAGGGAATTCATTTTCGCCTTCATACTAGCAAGGTATTGGTGTCAGAATCCAGTCTTTAGAAATGATTCTAATATCATTCTTCACTGTTTGAATTTAATAACTGTTAAATACTCTGTATTCGTGTTTCTCCTTTATTTCTGGTCCCTGGAGATTTTCCTTTCTTACCTGTTAACTTGTATATATACTGTATAATTTTTTTTTTATATTTTATTATTTCATTGTGTTTATAAGCATGGTGGAAGTTTTAAAACATGGAGATAAAGGGAGAAGAAATATATTAGAAGTTGGTATTAAAAATTTAAACTGAAAATGACTTACAGCTAAAAGTCACATAATTCCACCTCATTCCATACATGAGAACACAGTAAAAAAAAAAATCTAGAAAAAGTCAAGGTATGAAGAATTAGCAATGTACATTTAAACATAAGCTCATTTTTAATAATGTCAGATTTATGAAAAGAAAAGCTTAACAATATTACCATTTCATTAGAGGACACTCTATGTATAAAGAAGATGTTAGAAAGTCATTTTAAAAATTATGTGTGTTGGTAGATAAAGGTTTAGTAGTAGTGGCAGTAAAAGGGAATTAATGATTAAAGTGTTGGTAGCACTTGAGAAAATAGTGGCTGATAAAGTAGCGAGGAAAGTCAAATATTGATTATCTTATATGCACCATGCATTGAGTTATGTGATTGATATATTATGACATTTAATGCTACCGTCACCTTTTTTCTAGCTATTAATCTTATTATTCTCCAAATGAAGAATCTGAGTCTCATAGTTTAAATAACTTTTTTAAAGTTTCTGCATGCTACTTACTAGCTAAATAATCTAGTTTTGTGCCCTGTTTTAATAATTCTATATTATAATATGAATTTTAAATCATAAATATAGCATGTTGATATTACAGAATATTTAGGAATTAATGAACACATTTTAACTCATAATTTTCCACTAAAATAATACAACTTTCAAAAAAATTGGGTATATATTTTCATTTATCACGTTAACGTGATATATATATATATATATATATATTTATATATATTTATTTATTTTTATATAATTAAGAAATTGAATATCTAGAACACATAGGTATAAATGTAACTGTAATATAGATTTTTTTTAAATGAAGCTTAGGATGAGTATGAATATAAATATCACATTCTCATAAGTAATTACAAATTTACCAAGACTGAGATCAGCTTTTATCAAAATTGTGTTTATCTTCAGTTTCTCCCTTTTTACTCTTTTTATATTCTTTAAGAATAAAATAAATATAATATATAATAAAATGTAACCAATAAATATAATTTTTAAATGTTTAGTTATATTTTTAATTACTATTGGGTTTATTAATAATTTTATAATAATTTACTACATATAGTATAGAGTCTAGATACATAATATATAATACATGTAATATACTAGCATATATATGCATCTATAATAGATAATGCATATAATATATAATATTTATTATTATAATTAAATTAGTGACTTAACCTGTCTCACTTTAAGTCTTCATGCTACACACATCTTCATTTTAAAAAAGAAATAAATTAGTACGAAGATTCTGATTATTAACGTATAGATTACTCTATCTTAATTTATTGAATCACTTATTGTCCATTAAAGGATGCAGAAATAATGATGGATGAAGCACTTTGTGTCTTAGCTTACGTTACCCAGAAAACTTCCAGTCACTTAAATTATTATAGCTAACATATATTTGTGAAATCATTTTTTCCTAATATATGTAGATAATCATTTTTTTTATTTCCCTTCACTATATTAGACGTAGCTGATTTTCTTTATCCTTTTAGGAGAAAACACTCTTGGTTCTCTTTTGCCATTTACATAGTTTCCTTTTGAAGACTACAATTTTAAAATAATAGTTCTTTCTCTTACCAAAAAAGAATGTGAGAATAAAGATTGTGTTGGCACTCTGATAAAAAGAATACACAAAGAGGAATGAGACAATGCCAAAGACTGAATCATAAACAAGATGTTTTCACATGTTTTCACATACCTAGAAACTTCTGGCATCTTTTTATTACCTTATGTAGAATTTTTTTTTTAATGTAAGTTTATTGTTTCTTTTAAAAAAATTTTTCATGTAGAGTCTTTGGTTTAGTGTTTGGTATGGTTCCGACAACTTTTGATTTGTCAGGCTTTATGGATAATTAAACATTAGATTAGAATAATAGTAATAAGAAAACAGCCATAATGTATAGTTTGTGTGCTTAATATATGCCCAGCAGAGTTCTAAATACTTCACACTCATTAAATCTTAATAACCCAAATAAGTAGGTAGATGTGATGATTTGCACATTTTAAATGAGTAAACTGAGTCACAAAACAGTTTAACTTGACCAAGATGACACAACAGTTAAGCTGAAGATTTGGAATAAAAACTAGGTAGTTTTCCTCCAGATTTCAAATCTTTGTCATAAAAGTCTTCTTAGTGGATGAAGCTCTATGTCACTACTCAGTTTCATTGCCTTTGAAAAGTTCCATTTTTCTGTGGCTTCCTGTATAAACTGGGAATACTAATATTTCTCCCTTCTATTTGCCTGTGTCTGTGCATTTTTGAAAATGTGTCCAAGAAATGGAGGAAAATCTAAACAACCCACTACCTCTCTCTGCTGAGTCTCCTGACAAGGAGATTTAGATGAATGAAAAAGGATTGATATGTTTTGCTGACTGTTAGCTGTTCCATTATTTTTATGGTGTGTCAACACTTTATAATCTTTTGAAAATCAACAGAAAATCCTTACCTTACATATTTCCACATTTAATAGACATTTGTCTGGCTCTAAATCAGGAATGGATAATTCTTATACGATCAAGAAACTGTAGCTGAGTATTCTACTTCTTGATATGGTTTTTCCACCTACAACATTCATTGTTTAAAAATGCATGTTTTCTGATTACCTTCATATAATTTAACATGTATTATTCAAAATTCTAAAAATTAAGCTAACTTTAGATAAGTCACGCATAAAAATTATGTAGAGTTTTCTTATTTTTTTTTTCCCCCTATGAGAACAGGAGTAAAAATGTTACCACTCTCCCCTCAAAAAAAAAAAAAAAGAAGTAATCTAATTCTTTAGATATTTTAAATGAATAAGGAAAAAATTGAGAATGTATATTTATGTGACAAGATGATAACACACAAAATGAACTGTGTTCCAATATCAGATTCTCAAGGGATTTTTGGAACCATTTATTCTTTGCTTTGTTTCTTTCTATTGTTTCTTTTTTTTTTTCAGAGAATGAATTATGAATGAGGATAAACATCATAGGAATGTAAAGAAATACCAGACGTTACTTTGATGACAACCTTTTTGGCATATGTAGCTACACTCCAATGTTTTTCTAAACAGATTTCAGATAGAAGAAAAAAAAAACATTCTGTTTAAAAAAAGATGAAAAAGAAAAAAAGTAAAAAGAATTTCATATAATTATCTCAAGCCCAAATATTTGTCCTGTGATACCTTGCTTAAATTCAATACTTAACTTTTGAAATTAAAGATACTTTTTCTAAAAATTCTTTCTCTAAATAAAGTTCAATGTAGACATGACATCGTGTCTATTCTAAGACTAGCTGGCTACCGTAGCCAAGACCACACATCACCCTCATTCTGAAATTCAGGTAGAAATCAGTGTCTAATCATCTTAGAAGAGGGCCTGCAAATTTGCTTAAGGAGAGTGCTGTGCAGCAGACGTGTTCACCATGATAGAATAAAGGCACTAATTGTATATTTCCTAAACTAAAATATCATACAAATACAAGAATAATAAATAATAATATGCTAAAACATTTGTACTATGCAATCAGGGTATGAAGTTAGAAGAGCAATAGGTCCTAAAGCTGCTTCTCACACCAAAGTTTAGAATGCAAAGCATCATAGAAACGATATAAGGAAAATAAAGTGTGTGCCGCTGATGGGGAAGGAGTGGTAAAAGTTAACTGAAGTTACAGAGAAGCTTCCAGAGAGTGGAAAGCGTTGTGTTGGACCTTTACATTTATGCAGGATTTCTAAATATAGACACAATAGCTGTCAAGAAATGCGTGCTTGATGCATAGGTCACTGATGATTTGTTTTCCTCATCAGTCACATTTTCATTTGTCTTTCAATAACTGTCTGCCTCTGTATCTCATGATGATTAGGATCGTAACATTTCATATGGAAAATTTAAGCATTAAAGAAAGGGACAAATTTATATCCAAACCATTTTCTCCATGAAGTACAGGAGCAACTTATAAAATCTAATTGAGTGAAATGTGATAATATCCTACAGCCAATAGCTTCCTATTTGCTATCTTTACTTGGTACAGGAATTCTTGTGTATGGAGCCATTCATAGAGTGATAATAATCATTTAATTGTTTTTAATTATATATATATTTTTTACGTGTAAGCCTAATATTACATTGTTTTCACTAATGTAAGGCATGGGGCTTTTTCTAATAAATAAAACTAAGAACTTTATCTCAGTTGTAACATCTCTTTTGATCATACGTAAAATTGTTTTTGAGATGAATTCACCTACAACTTGCTTTAAGATGACACCGAGGACACTTACGCAGTTGTTGAGTTCCATGAGAGGCAGGAGGCAAGTAGGGGAATCACTCTGCTTGCTCGAAGTGACGTTGTACCAGTATTCTCGATAACCTATCTATTCAACTAACCTCAAAAGAATCAAGATGTTTGTCAGGCAGTTTATATCACATCATTCTAAAATTATTGCTTCACTATTAAAATGTATTAAAAGACATTATTGATTTATTACCAAATAGAGAAAATCGGCCCCATAAAAGTGTATACACTGAGATGTTTATATTAAAAACACGTTTTAAATTTAAAATAAACATACCATTTTTTCATACTTGATAATTTAATTTTTTAAACTTCCTTGCAGATCAAGCAATTAAAAAAAACACAATCATCAAGCTTTCAAGTGCTATTGTGCTGGGTAGTACTAAGAATACACTAAGGTAACGGTCATTATAAACATTCTAAGTATGTTTACTAAGTAGGCTCTGAGAATAACTTTTCTTGTCTTAAGCTTATTGAGGCATAGTTGACATACAAAATTGTAAGTCATTTAGAGTGTACAATGTGATCATTCGATATACATATACATTGTGAAAAGATTCGCACCTATTGTGTTAATTAATACATTCATCAACTCACGTATATACATACATACATATATATATATATATATATATATATTTTTTTTTTTTTTGCTGAAAGCATTCAAGTTCTACCATCAGCAAATTTCAATCATACAATGCAATGTTATCAACTGGAGTAAACTTGTCAATGTTAGATCCTCAAATTTTTTTCTAGTGAATAACTTTACAAAGCTACTGAGAATGCCATTTGTAAGTGGAGTGTCAACTTCTTGGAGATGTATGTAAATGGCTATCTTCTGTGGGCTGAGAATGAAGTGGATCGTGCTTCTGTTGATATTCATTCAATATTCAATAGTAATTATAGAATTCTCTTGGTCGTAAAGGCAAAAAGATAACACTTAATACCCATTAACCATAGAATCAATGATTACTGAACCAGGCAGAAGAGAAAAAAAGATATAATCAGTAGCATCTGACTGACAGAGATTTTGTTTAGTAGCTAGTAGATCATATGATCCCTAAGAAAACCCATTAAGATTGTACTTTATTTAACCCCCTTCAAAAAAATAAACAAACCTTCAATCTGGTGAAGAGAAAGTTCTTAATTAAATCATCAGATGGAGCTTTACTTTATGTCATTGAATTTCATATATAAATTTATCTTAAAAACACAGTTTTTGAATAAAGGAATAGCTACATATCTAGATAAAGATCTCTTAAGTATATATAGTAAATTTACCTCCCAATCTTCTCCAAAGAGATCTATTTTAATTTACTGAATTTACTGGAACAATTTACACTGGGAGGAAAGATATACATATATATTCTAGATATAGTCTTTGTAGTAAGTCAATGCTGGCTCTACACTAATTCTGTTATCCTGGATCTAGAATGCCACAGTGCTTCATTGATCAAAGTGAGGGTTTATGGAGGTCAGATGATAAATGGAATTTACTCTGTTTATGAACTCACACTGGGTGATTGTGCCAGTTCCTGAGTGTGCAGTTAGAATATAAACACTCAGACACTTGTAAAATCTCCACAGTACTTCCCCTGTGAAGTGAGGGCTATTGGTTGACAAGCTAATTGGCAGACTTTAAAGCTCCCTGTGCTTATCAAAATAGTAAATTAAAAGCAACAGTGAATCTCTGGCGGTGTTACAAAATGGAGGGTCATTATCAAAATGATCAAAGAGGGGGTAGGAATGGCCTCTGTCACACCTCTGTTCATTTTACCTGTGGAGAAGAAAAATGAATCTTAGAAAATAATAAAGAATTATTTGAAACTCAATTAGGTGATGACCATCTGTATTTATTTTAATTTTTAAATTATTTTTATTGCAACAAATTAACATGGTCCCTGACACCTATTAGGAAGCTATTGGTGTATTAAATGTTATACCTTTTTTTTTATTTGTTTGTTTGTTTTGTCTGGTTTTGTTTGTTTGTTTGTTTGCTATCCCAATAATCAGAAGAACAGAGGAAGAATTATGCTTTTCTCAAACAGGTCAAACAGTAAATCTTCACTAGTCTGCTTGAGGATATACAACACTCTGCTTCTCCATTATAATTCAGTCCGCAGAGACTTTAATTACCTCACCACACCTTACTTGCTGATAGTACCTATTGATTGAGGAGCAGTAGCTAATGGATGCCAGAATAGGGGAGTGAAATCCTGAAACAGTACGGGCATATGCCAGTTTCTGGCATTTATAGATCTGGATATGTGAAGATACCTCATCCAGAAGAAAGGACGAGCTGCTTCAATCTGCTTCCTTTACGACTGAGGAAGAAGGACAGTGGTTGGCAAGTCTCTAGATTCTAGAGAGAATCAACACTATATTTAATTATAGCACCTTGACACATTTACTGAGTAGTCCATCAGATTTCCAGTTTCCAGTTAGACTGAGAACAAGAAAAGGTGTTTGCTATTGAATATAATGATATTGAAAATGTTTGTCTGGTAAGAATGATTATGAAAGCCTATCATATGCTTAGCTAGACAAGGTAGAGCAGAGGCTGCTGAGGTTCTGGAGCAAATCTAGGTTCTGTTTGAAGTGACCAAAAATAATTCTTAGCTTGTTATTGTGCCATGTTAATATCAAATGTCTGATGATAGAAAAAGTAACTATTAAGGCCTGAATTTTTCATCATAAACCTGATGTTATTTGACCCAAAAGCCATCAAGCCAGTCATACCCAGGAGAATGGTATTAGAATTGGATGTTGTATATTCAAGACTCAGTGTGAGCAGATTTTAATTTTCCTCTGTGCTTATTCCTGCCATCTTTTTCTGAACCCACATTTACAGTCTCATTATAGCCCTAATAACTGGAGGAACAAGGTGTCCTGTATTGAGGCTGTCAAACAGGTTCTTCCCACATTTTTCCTGGCTATTGCTCAATGGGTTCATAAAACGTGGCCATTGAGTCGAGGATAGAGGTTATGCACAGGCCAAATAGTATAAACTTACAACAAGGCACATATAATATTGCCAATGATAAATGTCTGATCTTCAAATTGCAGTGAACTAAGTATATGATGTCATATCCTGGGGGAGTCAACTAGCTACCTAGTAGCAGAATGATTTTATCAGAAATTTTTTTAATGGAGAGTTCAGTAATTCTTCCTGACTATAATAAATACATTTTTATAAATAATTATGACTTTCCTATCCACTGAGCTGTTATAAACACACTTTTGATATCTAAAGTATCTTATTTTTAATCAAGTTTTCACGTACAACATTTATTCTTATCAAGGGATTTATTTTACCACAAAATAAATAAGGCCTTATACAGTATATACCAGAAGCATAGCCTATACTTCATATCCATGCTCTTAGAGAAGAAAATATTGCTTAAGTATCAACTAGTTTCAAATAGATGAGAAAAACATCTGGTACTTTTGGGGTTTTGCATTTCAGGGGGTAATTTTCTATGGCCAGAGTCCGTGAATTCTGGTATTAATGGATATATTTAATAGTAACTCTTATGAAGGTTGTATAATTTTTGTAATTACATAATCAAATACATAAAATTATATACAGTTTAAACCTGATGAAATGATAAATAATGAAATAGAAAAGTTTACTTTCCATCTCTTCAGTTTTTGCACACTTTAGTAATTTGGCAACCAAGTGTGGCATGCTTCCACGGGGTTTTAAGAATGAGATTACTAAACTAAAAAATAACAATTTTGACCAGGAGTTATGGGGAACTTCATGTCACCAAAACAATAAGAAAAAAGACGGCACTACTCTATCTCTTTGGTAAGTGACCTTTAAAATTAAGTTTAATATATTTGCCACAAGAAAATCGGGAAAGGGAGTAGTGTTTCCCCAAATCATTAGATCATGTTAATGCATCTTAGTCCCGCCATGTGCATTGCAGATTAGAAATATCTAAACTGGCATGACAACCAAGAGACCCAAACTACCAAGAATGAAAATTTCAGTAACTACCCTTCCACTTTTGAGTAAAGAATGTTGACAAGGTGAGGTGCTCAGAAAGAGTGAACTGAACTTGCATTGAGTAGTGGAACATAACTATTATAAATGTCAACCAAGTCTTGAGAATCCTTAAAGGAATGAGGATATCTTTGTTTTTCTCTTCTCAATTATTTATACATATATAAGTATATACTGTATATATGTATAATGTATATGTATTATAGTTGCATATATGTGTAGACTGCTGAGAATAGAGCTGACTATGTCAGAGTAATAATATGCAATTTCAATACCATAAAGAGCTATGGAGTGTCTTTCTTATACACTAACACATTCACGTGTTGAATCCTGAACTGCAGCACTGTGAGGAAGCCCAGGCCTCAAGAACAGGGTGTTAGTCTACAGTAGAGATCCTAAATGCCTGCCATGCAAGCAGGCCATTCTGGACATTCAGCCCAGTTGAGTATTCAGATGACACTGCAGCCTTAACCAATAGCTGACTACCAGTGCATAGAGACCAGAAAGAGAACTATTCAAAAAATAAAATGGTGTGTGAAGCTCCCAGGCTTTGAGATCTTTTGTTTTCCTGCCATAGTAATTGAAATAGGAGCTTTACTGGTGCTATGTAACCAAACTAGGGAGGAGGGGGCTTGGTGATAGAGCTGACACATTTTTCAATACCCACTCCAACACTCTTTAAGCATATGGAGTATGGACTCTAGTTCCATTTGCTAAATTACCTTGCAGCTAGGGCACCAGATGCAATTTTGTTTCCTGTAATTAGCTTCACTCACAATGGGCTTATTTAAGAATTGAGTAATATAATCACAGCAGTATGATTCTAATCTGGTGATTATGTGATATCTTTCTAATTTTTCAGATGCTTTCCAATTTGATAGTTTTGGGTTTGTCACAGAAAGAGGTTCATTCTGGAATTTGCAGCATTAGCTTCCTGAGTTTGGGGGTTCTTGGCATTGACTCTCATGGTGGTCTATTTCTGTAATCCTGGAAGCTAAGCCTAGAGTGTCTTTTCTCCCAACGATCTGGTGAGCTATCTCTACCACTCAATAAATCCCCTTCTACTAAAGCCAGCCAGTTTGTATTCTGCTATCTACAAATAAGTACCTTGACCTCTTCTTTGGCTTCTTGTGAAGGCAAAAAAAATAAAAAAAAAAAAAAATAAAAGGTATGTTGTCTCCTGGAATACACACATCAAGAAATATTAATTTTCTTTTATTCCATTACTTTACCTTCTTGAAATATACTATTGATTTCCAAAAATATTTTAGTTTATTTCTGAATAGATATTCATACTTTGAAGATTTCCTCTAAAGAAAAATTGAATTTACATTACGTATTTTATAAGACAAAAGAAGAGTCATAATTCACTAGTTCTGTAAAAGTTCCACTCTTTACGATGTATAATTTATGAGAGGACATATAAATAAATATGTATATTTCCTGTATTTCTAATAACACTCTAATAATGCTGGTAACTATAAGATTAGAATCAAAAGAAGTTGCCTTTTCTGTTTAATAAGAATGTCATAACCTCTTTTCATCTTTTATTACTAAGGTTTATCTCTCATAATCATGTTCAATCCTACGGGTACAGGATAAAAAGATTTGAAGTAGCTAGCGCAGAGAACAGTTCATTATGAAAGGGAACTGATTGTCAATATTGGAAAAATAATCTAACAATAGATTACCATCTTGCATTTTAATTTAACTTGGCTAAGTAGACAAACAGGTCTAAGGATCTGCAAATACCTTTAATACTTGAGGAGGAAAAAGAATTTGAAGCTAAAGTCGCGTTGGCTTTTTGAAGCTGTACACATCTTTTGTTAAAAATTTAATCATAAAAATTTCTCCTTTATAATGGAAGTTTACTTCTAACCATCCAGAAGGAAGACAAGTATTCCTCAATATTCTGTGAGAATCAAAGCTGTCTTTTAATATTCTGATTTTTTTCTTCTTTTTTTAAAAAGTATTAAGGAAGTATTATGAAAAGACATTGCGGTGTTCTCTTTGTGTGTTGTGTATACTACAAAACATAAATATAGTTAAAACTATTAAAACATTCACATTACCATTGTCCCTATAGTTTGAAATAATGTTAGTCTGAGATTTGTGGCAAATTATTGATTGTACTTTGTTTAATTATTCATTAGATCTAATTTTATAATCACATTTTCATTGTCATTTTTTCCTATTGTAATGAGGAGAAATACTATTGAATCTATTCAATTTTTTTTAATTTAATGAATATGCTTATCCTAAAAAAGTAACATTTCCAAGCTTTCATTTATAATGCATATGTGATCACAAAGGTAGCCCCTCTATGTAAAAACCTAAATTCATCAACATGTAGAACTAAGTGAAAAAAGACAGCAACTAATGTCAGAAGGAAGTCACTACTGAAAGAGGAAAGAACTTTTGCATGAATTTTAATATTGTATCTAAATGTTTTATCTGAATAACCCGATATTCAGTAACAGAAGTAGAAAATGTTATTATTATTATCATTTTTTTTACTCCTGAAATACCAATACTTTTAATTCTGTTCAGATTTACTTTGCTGAAAGAAAGTTGGCTCTTTGTAAAAGAGCGTCAAGTAAAAGCTTGAAAAATTTTTTCAGGTCTGAATTTTGCCATCAAACTGAAAATATTCCCAGCCCTGATGATGTTCAGTAAATGCATAGATACTGTCAAATTGACAATAAAAATGGCAGATGAAGAGAAGCCAATCCGGGCGAGAGAAAAACACATGCATGTGATAAGCCAGTAAAGACAAATTAATTATACTTACTACATTTCACTGAATAAGTTGCTTGTATCACTGTATTTCAAAATATTTAAAATAAGTTACTATATTTTAAACCAATTTAATATGCATTGATAGCTATATAGGTGTAATTTTTTTCTTTGATGAGGCAGTAAAATGTCTTATAGATATACAAAATTATCATATTCATTACTTCATTTGTAATAAGTTGGGCTTTCAGTCTTGTCTTTGCCATAGTTGAGCAAGAGACATATACAGTAAGAAAACCCTGGAGGCAATTCCATTAAAATGGGGACAAAAATAACAATGCACTCTATACTAGTTTTAGAATATGTCAGTGAATTATTTGACACTCCTTCCACTAAAAACTGGAGTCTAATAGCTCTTCCCTTGAATATGGGCCAGCTTTAGTTGCATATTTTGATGAATAAAGTGGAGCAGAAGTGACAATGCTTGACTTCCCAAGATAACACGATAAAAAGCAGTACACCTTTTACCTGTCTCTTTTCTCTCTACTGTGATGATTTTACTTGGAACCAAGCTATAATATTGTATGGAAACGAAGCAGACACGTGGACTGGCAACATGTAGGAGCTCTGACAGCTTCAACCACCAATGAGATGAGAATGAGCCTCTGGTTTGTTCCAGCCTCTAGGCTTAGAGCTGTCTCAGTTGACACCGGGCGAAGCAATGATGACCCTACTGGGTCCTGCTCAAATTCTAGGTCTGTATTGTTGTTTTGAACCATTAGGTTTTGGTTATGCAGCAGTGTCTAACTGAAACACAGGCTAATACTAGTATTATCCAATATTTTTCAGGGAGTTCCACCAATTCATGAAAGCATACATTCATGAATTGTATGTGTACAATTTTAGGCACTGGTTACAGTTTTAAGCACTGAAGAGGGGACATCGGTGAACATAAAAAATTATCTGTCCCCACTGAAGCTACATCATAGAGGTAGAGACAGAAAAGGAACAGTGTCCAGCAGTGTTAAGTGTTATAAGAAAAAAAAAACAAGGTGAGTAGAGGCAGAGTGACAAGGTGATGTTGTTTTAGATTGGATGTTAAAAAGAATTATCCCTAAGGCTGTGACATTTCAAAAGAGACAAGGAAAAAAAGAAAGGAATAGTTTCTTTATTATATGGGAACAGAATATTTAAGCATAAGAAAGAATATCAATGTGGCTGGAACAGAGAAAGAGGAGGAATAAATAAAGAACATGTCACAGCTAGAGAATATATAGATTTGAGGGCTATCTAAGTAGATGACTTATATCCAAATGTATGTAATGGGAAGCCTTAAATGTAATAGGAAGCCTTTATAAGGTTTTGAGAAAGCAACTGATATATTACATAATATGATGTAATGTTATGTGGTTTATATGATATATATTGTAATAAATATGTTTATTACATAAATTTGAGAAAGTAACTGACATAACAATTAAAACTCTGTGGGAAAAATAGACTCTAGGAATACAAAAATTGCAGTAGAGATCTGTAAATAGACCACTGTTATACCCCAGGAAAGATGAGCAGTAGGTTGAGTGGGTGGTAGCTGGCTTGAAAATGAGAGCTTGTCAAATGGAACATGGATTTTGAAGAGAAAGACAACAGGATTGCCAGTGGCTGGATGAACAATTAAAATGTTAAGTGATATTAATACTAGAACAAAGATGCAAGTGTAATTATTCGCAGATGATATGACTGCTGTATCAAAGAAATTCTAGAAATTAATAATCACAAAAATTGAATGAGACATAGAATACCATTATTCAATTTTGTAGATATAGAGATTGAGGCTTAAGAAATTGAGTAATTTGCTATAAGGTCACCCAGGTGGTAGATGAGTTGGGATTTAAATACAAGAGTTAGGAATCCTCAGAATACATTTTTTCCTGTTTTTGCCTGAATTCCAAAACTACAAAGAAATATTTCAGTGCTACCTTTTCAATTAATTATAAACAAAAAATACAATCTTGAAAAGAAATAATCAAACTTTAAGTAACAACATTCTTGGAAGTCAATTTTATCAAAGTATTATTGTCTATCATCCATCATTCTATAGTTCATTGTTTAACCTAAGTAAATTATCAGAAATGCATCCCAGGATTTATATACATAAGCACTTAACACAAGGTTATTAATTATATTGAAAATAAATGTTTGTCAACACTATGGGAATGATAAAACTACTAAAAATCAAAGAAAAAGAACACTGAGTGCCTGCTGGAAGCTGCTGATGTTAAACTTAACAGAAAATTATTATTGCCTTGACATCAAAATTATTGCCTGACAATAGCCATCATCTCCCAAAATGAAAATATATCCTAAAGTACATTGGGAATGTACAAATCTTTCTAAAACAAGTAATAATTAGCTTTTGTGGAAATTTTTAAACCAAAGTAATCTTTTTTCATGAAAATGTTCAGTGTTGTTTGCTGCCTTTCAGTTTAATGTGTATTCCTTAGAATTTCCAATAAATATGTCCTCTTAAGATCTATTTTTTCCTTGTAATTTGTAGTTGTTTATATCCAAAACATTAGTATACATTTCCTATCTTTTTAGGAATCTGTGTTTTAGTATAGCTTATATACTACAGATAGCATAAGTGAATGTTTTTCAACCTTAGTTACCTGTTAGAATGATCCAAAGAGTTAAAAAAAAAACCTGGTATCTAGAACTCACTGTAGCTCTGATATTGGTATTTTTAAAAGATGCTCAAATGATTATAATTTATCTACAATTGGAGAACAATTACGGTAAGTTATATGATTGGTTTTTAATGGTTGCCTTAACAGTTATATAACACCACAATATTTATTATAATCAGAAAATCCAATTGAATGTTTTCCAGCTTTAAAAATATATTTTTAAAAATTAAAATTTGATTGTGTAATATGGACAATACTTTTCAATAGTGCCTTAATGAAGTGAGTCAGAAGTTTATTATCAAATTAATAGTTCTGAAATTCACTCAAGTAATCTGAAAAAAAAAATGACTGCTTAAGAAAGAATAGATAACATATGACAAAATATACACTAAATAGTTTTAAGGATAAATCAAGCTATTGTAGCAACTACATAAGAAAATAACTTATTTTAATGAGTTACATTTTCACTTAATAATGAAAAGGTGTAGAATTTAAGAAAAAAACATAAAAGCTAAAATTCTGACATTATATCTTCAGAATTCAATCTACAAATTATCTTTGAAAGTGAGAAAGGAAAAATTATCAGTGATAATGCAGTGAAGATGCATATATATAGATCACACACTGTAAAAGAATCTGATTGTACTCTGCAACGTTTTTAGCCTTAACCATTCTATACTAGTATTATGCAAAGTTAAGAGTAATTACATAACATCTCTTCTGGGAGAAGATAAAGATGCACCAGTCTCATCTTCTTCCGATGGCTATAGATGGTTGAGAAGAGACTCAGTCTACAGGGATGGTGTTGCTGGAGAGAATTCTAAAACCAATGGAGCAAGAAGCCCTGAGTGTTCATCAATGCAAAAGTTTTGGGCCAGATACAAACATTGGACCCAGTTTTCTCAGAGTAAGTAGGAAAAAACAAGCTTCAAGTGTGTGAGGGGGCAAGGAATATTTGACCAGTGCAGTGGAATGAAAAAAAGCCCTACCATCTCTCTCTCTCTCTCTCTCTCTCTCTCTCTCTCTCTCTCTAACACACACACACACACGCACGCACACATGCACGCACACACACCTATAGAATATAATATTAGCATAATAATACTAAACTTCTGAACAAAATATGGAAATTCTTAGGCATCAGAAAACATATACACAAACATACACAGATAGCTGGGATTATAAGTAAAGTAAAAGTCTTATAGTTATCTGAAGTGTTGGCTTTAAGGGTATGTTTAATTTTTAAATGTCATCAAGCTGTTCAATTATCATAAGTACACTTTTCTATATTTATGTAACACTTCAGTAAGTAATTTTTAAACATATTTTTCCATGGGGAGAAAATATTTTTCATGGGGGCAACTGAATTAGCTACATGAACATAAATTGGCATTTTAAGGCATTCACAGGAAAAGTTAAGTGAGGATTCTTTTCTGTGTGAAATACTATGAGGACTACCGTTCTGCATACAAGACTGAGAAAATAAAGGGTCCTCTCTCCTAGAAATAATGACTCAAATGATTACGCCCACCAACCTGGAGATGTGACAAGTATATTGGATAACTGTATAGAACTACGAGAGGATTAGAAGTAAAAACTCCAAGCCTGCATCATTCATGTGTGCAGATCCAAATTTTCACTACCCAAGAAGAAAATCAATAGAAACCCAAGAAGAAATCAATATGAAAAACCAGCCTCAAATCAATGAAACCTGTAGAATCCATGCAGAGGCAAGTGGGAAGCTGCCATGTAGCAGTCTTTAAAACTCGTAGCATTCTGGGTTCTCAAAGAAAAAAAAAACTGAGCCTAAAGATAAAATAAAACATACAAATGACATGGGGAAATAAACTGCCATGAAATATAATGAACAGTCAGAATAAAAGATAATATTGCATCCTAAAACTATAGCACAGAACCCAAGTTCCTTTAAAATAAGTAAGTTTATAGTGTTCAAAGAAATAAAAGAACAGGAGCAAGAAAAAACAGAGAAATTCTAAAAGAGAATATGTAATATAAGAAGTAAATAGAAAGTTTACAAATAAAATTATGGTTATTGAAATTAATAATAAATAAATTATACAACAGGCAAGACAAGAGAAACTGATAAACTAGAAAACAAATTTGAAGGATATAACTTAAAATAGAGCACAGAGAGGTATCTAGATGTCTTGTATATAAAAAAAAAAGAGGAAATATGAAGACTGGCTTGAGGATATCCAACTCATGTGTCTTAAAGGGAAAAAATAGAGAAATCTGGAGAATTGATGTTTAAAAAATAATGGCTAAAGATTTCCTAGAACTGAAGAGAAGCATGGGTTCTCAAATCGAATGAAGAAAAAGTCTCCAGCAAAAAGCATATGTTCATATGACTATATACAGCTATGTGTTTTATTGCATAATAGTCATACATGTAAACAACTTAAAGACAAAAAATTTAATATAACAGGAATGAAGAGTAGATTCTTTAGGAAGAAATAGCAATCAATAATACAATTTTTATCAGCAGTATCAGATGCATTAGTGAGTGAAATAATATATTTAACTGATTAGAAAACATCTCCCAATCCAGATAGGCCACTAGCTTAATCATCATTGAAGACTGATAATAAAATAAATATCATCTATAAACTTAATACCCCTAGGTCATGACTAAGAGAAAGTATATGTAACTTAAAATAAAACTGACCTCAGAGAGGATACTGAAGCAAGAAGCAATTGTGAGAAAAGTAATCATTGTAATATACAGGTTAATATAATATACAGGTTAATAATAATAATATCAGTAGATGTTGGCTATAACATTATATTTACCTATGAAAGACAGGATAGAAGTCCAGACAACTGCACTATCTCATCTTTCCTAGTCCCTCATAAACAATTAAACCTTTTATAAATAGCCTAATATTACAAATTCCTATCACTCCTCTGGATTTTAAAAACAAAATGATTTCATTTATAAAGCAATTACAACCTACATAATATTTGCGTTTAAGTTGCAATGAACAAACAAACAAAAAATAAACATTTTTGTTGTAATCCTTTTTTTTATCATGAATATTTTAATGTTAAATTAACTTTTGGAGGTAGTGTAGAGTTTGGGTAAATACTATAGCAGTGAAGTGCCTGCAGCCTGTGAGAATTTCAGTGTTCAGCCATGAGCGGCAGACAGGAGATTTATGGCTATGGGGATAGTATTTCAAAAGGAAAGGGGCAAAAATAAAAATGAATGTGTACGAAAGATTAATAGTATTTAAGAATGTTTATACATATGTAAGCCACAAGCATAAAAGAGAAAGAGAAAAGGAAGGGAGGAAGGAAGGGAGGGAGGGAGGGAGGGAGGAAGAAAGGGAGAGAGAGAGAGAGAGAGAGAAAGAGAGAGAGAGAGAGAGAGAGAGAGAGAGAGAGAAAGAAAGGAAGGAAGGAAGGAAGGAAGGAAGGAAGGAAGAAAGGAAGGAAGGAAGGAAGAAAGGAAGGAAGGAAGGGAAAGAAAGAAAGAAAGGAAAAGAAAGAAAGAGAAAAAGAAAACCTTCTTATGAACTGTTTTCAGGACTCCCTTTTATGCCAACAAAGAATGAACAAAAAACTGTTTTCCTCACCATTTTCCAGTTG
>PVKZ01005130.1:0-60618 GCA_004027375.1 Macroglossus sobrinus
AAAAAAAAAAAAAAAAAACTACCTGGAATCACACACATGTTTAATCTCCCAGAACAACTTTGCCTTTTTCTAAAAGATCTGGTAACACTTTGAAGCTGAGACAAAGGTCCAGTAAGTCGCAGTGTCCCGTACTGGGAGGCTATACAGTGGACCCTGCGTTTTTCAACTGATGGCATGCAACGCTACCGTTTGTATGAGGACCTTCGGTGTCACTGCCTCCATTGGCACAGTGAATTCTAATTATGGTAGAGCGTTAACATGACTCAGAATAGCATCTTCAATTTTCTACTTGGCAAAAACTCGCTAAGCGTATAAAAAAAAAAAAGTATTAATTTCCGGAAGGAACGGTTCCCCTTCTTACGGAGCCAAGGAATCCCTTGAACTTTTCAGCTCTCTGGTGACTGACTGGATCTGTGTCATCAGCCTCTGAGTCAAATGATTCGCTTGGCAGCTCTGCCCTCATCCCGCTGTTCTAGGGAGCATTCTTATGCTGATGTCTCCCTGCTCCTAAAAGTGTCTCATTTCACTTTTGAGATGAACCCTGAGGGTATATAGGCCACTCGAAGGAAAAGCCAAAGGAAGCACGTGATGGAGAGGTGCCAGCCGGGCAGGTGAGGGACAGTGCCACACGTGTGTGTGCGCCCCGCAGCCTGGTACTCACGCAGGGACAGCAGCAGGTGGTTTGTCAATGGTACTCTTTGCAAAGGACAAGGTCGCACCCTGGTGTGGCCACCGTGTGGCAGCACACCAGCAAGCTCTTGAGCACGCCACCTCTGGGTGTCCTCACTCTCATGTGTGAAGCGACAGGGTTGCATGGATGACCTCTAACCTCCCCGAGGTCAAGCTCCCAGCTCCCAGCAGACACAGAGGTACTGATGGGATGTCGTGTATGAGCCATGTAATAAGAAAACCTTTTGGTGACAATAACTTGCTTTTCTACTCCCTAAAGCTGTGAACTCTGTCCCCAGAGGAGCTGACCTCGGGGGGGAGGGGCGGCGGCAGGAGCCGCAAGCTGGCTACCTGCAAAGGACCTGCATGTGGACTCCTACCTCACCAGGTCAGTTCTTCAGAGCTTTTCCAAGAGGCACTCGGGCAGATGAAGACACACAAACAAGGCCCCTGGACAGCTCTGGGGAAATGAACTGACCTTTTCTTGTCATTTTTGCCCTTTTCATTAAAAAAAAAAAAAAAAAAAAAAACCATCCTCCTTCCTACCCCTGCCACGGTGAAGATGCAGTTCGAGATGCCGCGTTTGGGGCTCCAGAGAGAGAGGAAGGCGCCCGGGACTCCAGAGGCACACGTGACCCACCGTAAAGCTCCCCCGCCCCCACCTCAGCCTGGAGAGGCCCCGCGGGCCTTCGGCGACAGCACGCGGCATGGAAGGACCTCGCTCTAACGTCGGATGTCCCCTTTCCTAGGAAGGCCTTATTTTTCAAGAAGGACGCATTAGATGCCGGTCCCCGGAGGACCACCAGCGACGTCGCCCTGTTTAACCCCAGCACAGCTCGCCCAGCGCAGGTTTCGGGACGGCAGGCCACGCCCACCTCGCTCCTCGCCTGTCCGCAGAGCCTCCAACCGGACCTTCGCCCCACCCAGCACAGACCTCCGCACCCCTCCCCTCCAGGAGTTAGAGCTTGAGAGCAACTTTATTTAACAAAGAGTGAGAATCACTCCTGATCCCCCAAAGCGAAAGGTCACAGGAACTACAAATCCTTACAGACTACAGACCCGTGTCTGTGTCCCACCACGGCCCCCCCCGCCCCCCGGGGTTCCCATGATGACATCAGAGTGGTGGTGTGAGGAGGCGGGGCCTCTGGGGTGACTGGGTCACGAGGGCGGAGGCTTCAGGAAGGGGATGAGCGCCCTAAGAAAAGGGGCCCCAGAGAGCTTCTGGTGAGGATGCAGCGAGGAGGCGGCTGTCCCAGAACCAGGGGCGGGCCCTCACCGGACACCCAACTTGCCAGCACCTTGACCCCGAACTTCCAGCCCCCAGGACCCTGAGAAATAACTCGCCTGCGGTACCATCACAGCAGCGAGCAGAGACTAAGACACAGACTCACCGCTAGTAAGAATCAACAACTCACACGTGGTATCCCTGGCAGTTTATTTTAAAAAACAACACCCCAGTCATCACATTTTCTTCCTTGTCCATCAATTTTCTTAACAGAGCAAGTTACAAAAAAATTTTTTTTGGGGGGGAAGGGGGGATATATTTGCAGACTGACACGTTGGCAGAGGACTCATGAGTAATAATGATGATTCAGAAGCTCCTAGTTTTACTCCTGAATCAGGCAAAGAGCAAATGACAACGTAAGAACAAATTCTGTTGACAGCAAGACCGTCACACGACGCTGAGTCATGACAGTGCGGTGGTTACAACTACGTTCACGACACGAAATTCTCAGCCCGAACACCAGTCACACCGCAGTCCCCCGACTGCTCACGGACGGCAGGGATCGTGCACGCGGCTGTCTGAAGAGTGACACGCAGATCAGTAAGGCTTCTCCGGCGGTGAGTGTCCAACCCCAGCGGCCGCGGCGCGGGGCGGGGGGACCGGGCCGCCCTCACTTGGAGTCCTGGTCCTTCGTTTCGTCTAAGAGGGCGGAGCGGATCCCCAGCTTTTTCAGTTCTTCCACCAGGTCCCCGTTCTGGTGCATCTGCAGGAGGATGTCACAGCCCCCCACAAACTCGCCGTTGAGGTACACCTGTGGGATGGTGGGCCAGTTGGAATAGTCTTTGATGCCTACGGGGAGAGAACAGTGATGTGTCATTTAAAGGGTCGGAGCTGCACGCCTCGCGGAGAAGCTGCAGGACACCCAGCTTTCCTTCCCGATCCCCCGAGCTCAGGGGACGAGGTGTTCACCGCAAAGAGCCTGAGCTTCAGAGCCGAGCAGACCGCGGTTTCAACCCGAACTCTTCCCATTACAGTGAGGCCTCAGACAAGTTGTCACTTATCTTCCCGTCCTGTTTCCACCCTCATCTCACAAGGGTTTTGTGAGAAGCAGAAAAGGCTCTGATCAAATACCGAACACCCGATCGACACTGGATTATCGGCAGAGAACTTGATTGGTTAATGTTAAGTCACACGAGCTACACGAAGCCATATTCTCTACACATCTCCCAGCCATGTTTTCAGTGAAACAAAACTTCAACGAAATGCCATGACTTCATCTCCAAGTCGACTACTTAGCACAGGTCCATCACGGTGACTCACTGACAAAGGGGGCCACCCGTACATAATGCCACCAGTTACTTACCCTCAAGACCTGAGTCACTTATTTTATCTTTGCTAACTCTTTCGCCCAGAGACAAATCCCTTTCCTGGGACTACAGCCCTGCAGCCCTGACCTTACTCAGCCCCTCTCTCCACAGGGCGGGTGATGTGGCTTAGCACAGGCCTCACGGGGACTGAGTGAGAAGGACAGACCCAGAGCTCATTAAGGCCCATGTCGTGGGCCACAGGCACAGGCACAGGGCCACGGGGTGAGGGACACCCACACCCTGCTCTCCAGAGCTCACGGCAGACAAGAAGCATCCAGCATGCATGCAATCACTGCTCCGTGTAGAAGCTTTCACAGACGAGGCACATTCTGTGACAGTGGAGCCACGCGATCATTCTGTTCTGTCACAAACCATGAGGACAATGGTTACAATAACATAGTAAGAAAGAAATGTAGTTTCATTCTTAAGACATAAAAGGTTATTGTGTTCTAGTGTTCATCTTCACCATTCTATATGGACAGGAAATTCTTAAAACATATCCAGACAATAAATATCTCTGTTGGTTATGTTAAAACAGAAGATGATCAAAAGCATGACTTGTAGGAATTAATAGCTATAGTTTTATGTGGTATTTTAGAAGTTATATAGTTAGACAGATATTTTTAATTAGCCCAAATGAGCACAAAATAAACAACACAGAAAAGTCAACAGATTCTTCAAACAAGATACAGTATTACATAAATAAAAAAAATTGGTCAAATGGTAATTTTTATGTAAATACACTAAAAATATAAGAACTGGTTCTTGATATCCTATCATTTATCAGTAAACATTTATTTTCCCAATAAAATGACCAATTGGAGTTCTGTCACAAATAACAGTCCCTGTTTTTTTCTTTTAAAAGTCACTGCCTTCTAAAAAATAGTGACTTTGCTCTAAATGACAGCACTGGAGAAGCCTCCCCCACGCTTGCTGGGCGTGAAGGGCGTTATCTTTCTTCTGCAGATTTCACGTATGAAGAAATGGTTACAACGTTACAGGCCCCAAAAAACACACTTCTTCTTCTTCTTCTTTTTTTTGTTTTGGAATTCTTTTTTTATTGAGGTATAATTGACATCTAATGCTATATTAGTTTCAGGTGTAGGACATAATGGTTTCATATTTGTATATACTGCAAAATCACCACAATAAGTTCATCAGGATACATAGTTACAAAATTGGTTTCTTGTGATGAGAACTTTTAAGATCTAATCTCTCAGCAGCTTCCCAGGATGCAGTACTGTTAAATACAGTCACCATGCTCTACATTACAGACCCAGAAATGCACACCTCTAAGCCACTCCTGGGGTCTTTATCTATGCAAACTAGAAGAAAGCCCTGATGAATTCAAGCTTTTCATCACTCTGATGTTTGTTGCTATACAGGTAACAACTTAGCATACAAGTTTGTATGTTTTTGGTTTTGTTCTTTGTAAACTCTATACTCAAATACAGTCTCTCAGAACTTATTTTAGGATGATGCCAGTTATAATCTTTTTTTACTTTTATGATGACTGAGGGTGGGTGAGAATTAAGAAATGTTTAAAGTAAACATGAACTTCTTTTAATTCTTCCAAACTTTCTTAAATATCTTTTACGTTTATATACATGAACCATTTGTGGACATGACACTAAATGTTATTTTCTTTCCTGATTATAACAGAGCTTGTTAAGCTTTCCATGACAATAAATATCTTTTGGTGAGTGCCTACAATTTTTAAAACACACCAAAATGAAAATAAATTTGTCATCTGAGGGCTGCCCAAAATCACACATAAAGAATGATATGCTCTCATTAATCATTGTTACCGTGCCACACTTGGTCAAAGCATTAGGCTGTCTCACTCATTAAACTTTACGATGCTGCAGACTGTATGTCTCCTGATTCTAAGGGAAGTCAGGGCAGAACACCAGAATAAAACCACAGCACCAACATCACCAAAACGAGCAGGCTTGCCAACCAGCCTGAGCATCCAGCGCACGCAGCCAAGCTCGAGGGAGGCTCACTCCGTCCAAACCCCTCAACTGTGGCTGTCTGGCTGAGTGACTTCCAGCTCAAGAGCTCGAAGGAACCCCAACTCTGAGCACACGATAGCATCGTGACAGTGGCCAAGGTGCCTGCCGGCTGATAGCTTATCCACACTCCACTTACCTGCTTCTTTAAGTTTTAGATGAACAAGTGTTACAAGCAGCTGTCAAGGCCAAGCTTGGCATCTTTCTTACACAGTATGCGATTTTCCATTTTTTACAGGTCTGATTACAGGTTTAAATATTTAAGGAGATATCTAATTGACTCCTATAGAGTGAAGTGAAAAACTTCCAATAATAAAAGACCACTGTTCCTAAGGTGAAAATTCAAATGAATCCCTCTGATTCACAATTCCTTAATGTGTTAATGTGTTGATTAATGAATGGCTAATTTCTCTCACATTTTAATTTTCAAAAACTGCATTATCCAGTGATAGTTCTTGCAATGTCACTTGGAATTACTCAGAATCAGAGGGAAACCCACAGAAATTAGAAATTACACCCAAGAATGAATTTTAGTGACAATCACATTTTATACATGACAGACAGTGATTCGATTTGGGATAGGAGACGCAGGCTGCACAGTTCTAGAACAGGATAACACTGGGGGCTGGGGGTTAGGAGGCGGTCTTACAAAACCAGCTCCACCCATACCCAGCGCCTCACCAAAAAATTCAAGATTCCAAGTAACAGGCCAGAGCGCAGAAAATGTACCGCAAAATTCTCTTCCAGAACTGTCGAAAAGTGCTTGTCAAAACCCATCGCATTTCAGAACGTTATACTTCACTCCCGGTTTGGACAACGTCTCGTAAGAACACCGTAATGATGTTCTCTTTCTTCCCGGTCGATTTTCACTGTGAGAGCGTCAGAGTCCAGTGTGGATGAATCCCACCTCCGCCACTCGCTAGGCTCAGGGACCCTGGGCGGTCACAGCACCTCCTCCTGGAGTCACATATTTCTTTTTCCCTGAGAGAAGGATGCAAGGCCCTGAAAGGACCTGAGCTGAAAGCATCAGAACAGTAGGCCCTCGACGGAAGGAAGGCAAAGCACGGTGGCAGAGCGGACAAGGCACTGGCCTAAGGCACAGAGGGCCGCGGCCTGCTAGGCACGTGGAGCCCCACCCAGCTGAATCTGCTGCTCGCTTAGCCCCGGACTCCTCATCTGCACGACAGGAACGACTCCAGGCTTCACAGATTTACGATGAAGAGGAAATGAGATATAATTGGTGAAACGAATTAAGCTCACACAGTGCCAGGTACAATGTGGATATTCGATTCCCTCGACACCAGTGTTCTCTGCCCTGCCCTTCTCGGTAATGCTTTTCTGAGAACTATATGCAACAGAGAAAGAATGCAGGAAAAATACCAACTAAGTATGCCATGCAGTATAAAGATACCTGTTTACTGAGCTCAGGGGTACTGAGTTTCACACTTTTTCAGTGTTTTACATCCATAATCTCGTTTGATCTTTACAAAAATCCTACAAGCATAATTATCCTTGTTTTACAGATAAAGAAACTGAGGCTCAGAGAGGTTAAATAACCACAGTCACAGTGTTAGCATACGGTGGAGCGAGGATTTGTAGCCGGGTTTCCAGGAGTCCAAAGGCCAGGCTCTGGACCATCAGAGGTGGCCTCTGGCCTGTGGCCGGCCTGTCGCTGCTGCCCATGAGCTCACCTGCATGCAAGGACAAGCAATGGAGCTTTCCACATCTTTAACACAGACACACAAATGGCGTTATGCCATAATCACCTTCTGCCAACTTACTTTTTTGATTAAACATTGTATAAAATGAATATATCTAGATCTAGTTCATTTTAACTACAATTTAGTTTTCCATTACATGGCTGAACTATAGTCTGTTAACCAGTCTGCTACTAATGGACCAAGATCCCTTCTTGTCAATATTTCATTATTACAAGCAATGATGCACTGAACATCCTCACATAAGCCTCCTAACTCACACGCAGGGAGGGGTCTGTCTCTCTAGACCAAGGGGTGGCAAACTACAGCCATCCGCCAAATCTGATCCACTTTCTGTTTTTATAAATAAAGTTTTATTGGAACTGAGCCACGCTTATTCATTGATTCCTGACCGCGTTCATGCTGCAACAGCAGAGCTGAAGACTTGCAACAGACGCCACGTGGTCCAGAAGACTGAAGGATTTACTCAGCGGCCCTTTACAAAGGAAGTTTGCCTCAGCTCCCGCTCTATACTATATACCAGGGCTGAAGCAGCTGGGTCTGCTTCACTGACTAGGTACTGACAGCTATTCCTCCAAAGTGCTGGTAGCATTTTATACTCCCATCTACAGCATACACACATCCAACACCACACACACACACACACACACACACACACACACACACGACTTATCCAATTTTTAAAGTTCACCAATATCATAAGTTTTTTCGCATTGCCTTAAATTCTCTGATACTGGAAAGGCTGAACATATCTGCAAATGCTTAGAAAACACGCAACAATAGGATAACGATTATTCATTCAACAGACACTGCTCCCAAAGCAAGAAATACAATGGTGATCTGAATAGGCAGAAATGTAAGAGTATTTATGTTTTTAGAGCATGGAAGAGAGTTTATGATATGATAAATAAAAGAAGCACGCATTTATTCATTAAAACACTTAATGAAAGCTTGCTCTGCTCAACCAATACACACACGGCACCCAGGCAGTGGCATAAGATGTGTTTCCTGCTCTCAGGAGGGCCAAATACTAAGCACAGACATGCATGATCTCCATTGTGTTTTTAAATGCAACAACAGTAACAAAAAGTTAGAAACTGGGTCCAAATGTTAATAATGGTTTATACAGAATGACAGGTGATTTTCGGTTTCTTTATATTTTCAGTGTTTCCAAGTTCCTTCAATTAACACGTTATTTTTACAACGGACAATCAAGGCCAGTCTTCCTTCGTTAACACCAGAATTAGGATTTGGTGACATCTGTCTGCTGGGACCTGACTCCTTTGTGGCTGTCTTCAGTGTGTACTCCAGACAACCACCACGGTGCTGCCTCACAGTCACCTTTGTTCTTTGGGCCACAGGCTGACACCTCTCTTCATGACAGTCACTGGGCCCGGGCCCAGACATGGAGACAGCACCTGAGGGTCTCCCTCTGGCTTGGGCCCTTCCTAGAGCTCAGCCTTCTCTGCACAAGAAAACAGAAAAGGCCCATTTGCAGGTACCCCTGAGGTGACCCTGGGTCTGGGGAAGGTGCACACACACATCTTTGGCTGGCAAAAGTGAGCATCATGCATCTTGTCAGTCTCTCTCGGTAAACTCAGAGGAATAGAGAGCAAAGAGATGACAAGCCTTCCTAGTATTTTAAAGTCTCACCCTGGCCAAATTAACTCCCATGGTGGGAACATGCTTACCCCACCCTGCCCAACTGGAGGTGAATACTTACACTGTTCACTTTTCTAAGCAATTAAAGAGGTGTATGTTACGTTTGATATGTACACAACACATTTATTAAACAAAATAACAATTTGACTCAAAGGTCAAGAAATTTGATTAAATTCTTGTTGCTGTTGTTTGAACCCTGAAGATCAGAAGCCAGAGGCGCATACATGATGGAACAGACACACAGTGCTATCTATTAGTAAACATTCCTATTTCTGTTCCTACTTTCAGTTCATTAGCCAGGATATCCCATCTCTGGTTACATTAAAACAGGAGAACATAAATGTACAAATCAAAGACCTTCAACACTTTATACTAAGCAAGATATCAATGACACAACTTTTACCAACAGCCATACAGTCGATTTGCAGGGGACGTGTGGCAAGGTCCTAGATGAAAGATTGCAGAGTAGTTTTTCCTATCTTATCTTTTAAGCAGAGAAGCTGCTGCTGGACGAAAACTGTTAATGCCTCGTTTGTGAAAAAACCCAGAACCTAGTAACTAGAGGCATTCTAGTAGATCAGAAAGACAATAGGAGCAAGAGCATAATACATGGTAATGTGCATACACCTGGTAATGTGAGCCTGCCCTCTACTCTGCCTCGTTTCCACTCAAATCCAAATCCAAGTCTTGTAGGAATTAGGGCACGTGGGGAAAAATACTTTGAAAAACATGAAGTGCTAATACAATAGCACCCATCTAGCAGGTGTCTTCTGTGTGCCAAATGAGATGACAGGCACTTTCTGAACATTTTACTTTCTCTTTTTTCCTTACAAAAACTTTCCCAAGTTTGATTTTGTTATCCTCATATTACGGAAAAGGAAAATGCACTTATGTGACACTCTCAACGTAGCACAGCTGACTGGCCACAGAGGAGTTCTAACCCAAAGCCTTTCCTGGACGCCAGCCTGTCTCATCCATGTAGGAATGACTATGGCTGATCATTTCAAATGCACAGTATCAGTCCTAAACGCAGAAGAATGAAATGTAGAATTCTCCATGTAGAATAACAAAGAACCTAGTGCTTTAAAATTCCTTTTAGAACACTGTAACTAAACAATAGCAATAGGCTCGGAGATGCCAGGACCCAGTCATTACACATCTCTAACTGGAACACAGAGGCACCTAAGCCAGAGGCACCTCCCTAGGAGGTAAGGCACAGCCTCCTCACTTCTCTACCAACTCCAACCAAGCCTAACCGCGGAGCAGACCGAGAGAGACAGGCACAGGAGGCTCCCAACACCGTGCTCAGCCGAAAGGATTCTCATTAGCAGTCAGGGCCAGGATCAACTTCCCTGGGCCAGTGAAAAGCAACAGGTCGTGACTGGCCCCTGGCTCCTTGAGCTCCACGCTTGAGTTAGTGAGTGCCCAGGACTCGTTCCTGGTCCCTCTCCCCACAAACCTCTCCCCTGCCCTTGAACTCATGTCTTTTTCTCTCGCGCCACCAGATCCCAACTCAAACCAGTCCAAAAGCTGTCTCAACCCCCTCCTTGTAGCAACGACAGAAGGCGGTCCCTGATACCCTGAGTCTTGAAGCATAAGAGGCCAGCCTCTGACCTCACCAGCCTCGGACAACAGCCAGTTCGGCTCCACCATCCACAGCACCAACTCCTTACCCATGAGACAGGCCCCCTCCTTCAACGTGTCCCCCAAAGTGCCTACCTCTTGTACCCCGCTTTGCACCACTTCCTCAGCTCTGCAGAGCAGGGGGTCGGGCTGCTGGCCACTAGCCCGAGAGAACTCGCTCGGAAATGTCTATTTCAGCTCGGCATGAGGATCCGTGGGCCGCTAGAATTTACCCCACTGTCCAAACTGGCAAGAGTACCGGAGCCCCAGCTCCTCAGGCCCAGATCAAATCAGTCACGCCCCGACTCCAGACCCTCCAATGCAGTAGGACCTAACACCGCTTGAACCCCTAGATAAGACTCCGGGTCCCGCAGAGAGGCCTCGGCCTGTCGCCCCCGCACCCCGCGGGCCCTGACCTTGCCGGAGCTGGGGGTCGTCCAGCACGTTGTAGGCCGCGTAGTCGCTGACGCCGTGCAGACGCAGGATCTGCACCACCGCGTTGCTGAAGCCGCACTGGGGCTGCTCCGGCGTGCCCTTGAGGAAGACCACCACCTTGTCCTTCTTCACCAGCACGTCCAGCTGCTCCGCGGAGCCGCCGACAGAGCCCGCCGCTCGCACGCCGGGGCCTTGCAGGCCGCCACCCGCGCCGCGCCCCCAGCGGAGCAGAGTCGCCACCGCTCGGACCAAGGACCCGCTCATCCCGCACGCTGGCCGGAACCCTAGACAGCGGAGGACCTCGGCTCGCCACCCGGCGCTTCCCCCCTCCCAGAGGCGGGCCCGCCTGCCGCCCCCACCCCCGGGCCCTCATTGGGCCGCCTCTGAGCCGCCGTCCGTGGTTGGAGAACTCGGGCCCGCAGGGACTCGAGCTGACCAATCACGTTACTCGTCCCGCCCCCCATGGTGAAGGTGGTCCCGGCGCCTGGGCCGCATCCTGCGGCCTTATCATTGGCCGCCGGCAGCGCTTTGCCAGTTAATTGGAGAGAGGGGATGTCCGTCAGCGTCACGCTCCGAGGCGAGGAGGCGAAACGAGGGGAAAGACGACTTCCCTCCGGAGGGCGGACGGGCCTGCCGGGATAGTGCGGGACGCTGGGAGAGGCGCCGGGCGGGGGCTCGCCGTCTCGCGGAACGCCGGGAAGGAGTCACTTCCAGGGGAAGTTTCCGCTTCCGGTGCAGGCGGCGGGTGAGTTGCCGTGGCAACGCGGTGCGGGGCTCGGGGTTCCCGCGTTGGGGGTGTGGTAGCGGAGCTGGAGCGGGAGTGGGTCGGCCTTTCCCAGCTTAGGTGAGCGAACCCGGCGCCTCCGTAAGGTTGCGGCCGAATGCGGCCGTTCGTGGCGGGAACGGGGTACGGGCCTGCCCGGGGCCACCACATCAGGGTCTGTGCCGCGCGCCCGGCCTCCCTGGGCCCCGCCGCCCACGTGGGAGCAGACGCAGGAGATCTCGCCTGTGCAATCTCATTTAAGTTTGGGGCTTCCCTGACTTTCCAGCCCACTTAAGGCCTTGGGCTTGGCCCTAGGACAGTTTCATTGAATTGAGACAAAGACTGGAATTGATTCGTTGAACAAACGTTTTCTGGGCAGCTGCTGCGTGTTCGGTAGGTTCCAGCACGAGATCTCCAGAGAGACCTTGTGCCCAAAGCTTGTAGTCAGCGTGAGAAATGGGAAGCAGGTACAAAGCAATGTGGACGGGGGAGTAGGAAAGAGAAAGGAAGCCTCCCTGAGCTCATTGTTTTCTGTCCTCCATTGTACTTTGTACACCTTGACATATATTTATCAGCTTGTTGATTGATTTAGCGCCCAGGCACTCTACCAAGTTCACTGCTGTATCCTCAGTAACTAGAACAGTGCTTGGAACGTGGCAGGTGCTCATATTGTTGGAACGAATGATTTCGGGAGAGCGGGACTCTGAAATCGCTATGTGACCTGCAGTCTTGGAGCAGCCCTGGGTTTGTGGTACCCTGGAGCTCACCAGACTTGCAGAAAAAGCATACTCCAGAGGAAGCTGAGGCATGACTGCTCAAGAACCAGCCGTTCCATGTGCAATTTTCCTCTGATAGTTCCTGGGTACTGTTGCCACGGTGATAATGACTACCATGTCATTACCTATCCATCAACAGTAAGAGAACCTTTGCAGTCGAGATATTGTTTAACAGATGGAGTGGTTTCTGTTGGACACTGAGTACTGCTACAAATTACTTTTTCAAAAACCTGAAATATTTTTAAAATTGTTGCTGGAGCTGACGTGTTTATGCTTTGGGGTTGCTCAAATTTGAAATCAGAAAATTAATAAATGTGCCATCAGCATGTGAATCTTCCACATAATCCTCTGGCATGAAATTTGAGCCGATTAAACTGAAAAGAAACTTAAGACATTAATTATCAAGTGCTGATGTTTGATATTAAAGTGCTGATGTTCTAATGTGGGACCCCAAATTGATCAGCTTCTTCATCTTTTTTCCCCCTTAGATTCGTTGATTCCAGGTAAATCAGAGGAACAAGAATCAGGAACATAAACATATAGGAAACCCTGTAATGACGAAGCAGAACTGTTTCAGAAGTCCAGCATTTGGTGCACTTAATAGAAAACGTATTATTTCCAGAATCAACTAACTTTTACTCATGCTCTTATTATAGTAAGTTGTGTTTTTCAAATATAAATCATGGCAATTTGTTCCTGAAAACTAAAATTGTTTATTGCCTACTCTAAACTGTCTGATTGGACTTTTGTGTTGCCTTGAAGAGGGAGAAGAATTTGCAAACGTGTTCTGAAAATCCAGAGAGGTAGGGCAGTAATGGAGAGTAGTATAGCTCTTACCTGGTATGTAATATCAGCTTCAGAAGTGTAGTTGTCTTTTGTAATTGTCAGATGTTTTATTATGTTGAGAATACATCTATCATTAAAGATTAAGAGTAATCCTTGAGCAGGAAGAATACAAAGCCTGTGTTTTCAAACTTATTAAGTAGAATTGCTGTATACAATGAGCGGTCCCCAACATTTTTGGCACCAGGCACCCGTGCTCCTATGAGAACCTAATGCCTGATGATCTGAGGTGGACCTGAGGCGACACTAGAACTGGGGAGCAGCTACAAATACGGATGAAGCTTCGTTCACCTGCCTGCCACTCACCTCCTGCTGTGCAGTCGGGTTCCTGACAGGCCATGGACCGGTACCAGTCCACGACCCAGGGTTTGGGGCCCCCTGCAGTAGAGTATGATGAGAACAGAATGTGAAATGGAAGGACATGGGAAAGCATGTCCATGCTTTGTCAGAGAACTGAGTCGGGGGGTGTTGATGGCATGATCGAGGGCAGAAAAGCAAATCATGTCTCCAAACCAAAAGAAATTGGAAGAGTACACCTAAGTTTAAGTTTCTAATAAAGCAGCCAAAAATATTAAATGTATACGTTGAACATATCCATTTCTGTTTTAGATTTAAAACCACGCTTGGAGTATTGGCACCAAACATCAGTAATTTAAAGAAGCAAAGAAAATAATACTCAAAATATTTCTTCCAAAGCATCAAACTTTTATATATGATTTGGCATTTTAGTCTTGAGGTTTCTCTTTAGGTACTCTCTAATGAAAACATGTCAGAAACATACTTCTTAAATTAGCAGTTGTCAGAAATCCACACTTAAGCCCAAATGCATTTGGGTGTTTCGAACACGTAAGGCAATGATCTTTGCCAGTTTGTGGCCTCGCGCATGTCCACATTCATGGGCACGGTGGCGTGGGAAGCATACAGAAGCTCCGGAGAGTCTTGGCATTTTGGTCACAAGATATAATTAGACCCAAACTAAATAATCAAGGCGAGTAAACATGCTGACGCCGGCATCCTAAAAATGTTTTTCTTCCCTGTGCTTATTTATAGATAAGGCTTTACTACAGTTGGTAACATTTCTTTCTGTCCGCTTCTCCAAAAGCAAATTCACCATTGAACCAGTTCAAAACTTTACAGATTTGAGATAGTATCTTCCTATATATCAGCCCCAAATGAGGAGTCAGGATTATTGAGTTTAAGACCATGCTTTGAACAGTCAGTGTACTGGTATCTTTATACCCCAATGGCAGTCGCAAAGTTGGTGCCGCATTCTGACAAAAAGGATGCGTTTTTTGTGCACAGGACTTGCCATACAGAAATGGCCAGGTCCATGCTGGCCAGAGCATTCTGTGAGTGTCATTTTAAGAGAAAAGTGGCTGCTTGGGTTGTGTAAGAGGTTGAGCCACCGAACGTTCCTGAGCTAAAGTAGCATTTGCCACCCAGAGTTCCAGAGACCCAAGTGGGAACCATAGACCTTTCTCTGGTGCACTTAGCTATTATCCAGAAATTTTAGAGCATCACTGTAATCCAGGAATTAACTCGATTCCTCAACTACTACCCTAAAAAAAATGTAATGTGTGAGAAACCAAGGCCGTCCCAGCCCTCTGGGACAATCTGCTAATCCCTAATGCAAAGATAGAAATGCCTTTTGGATTTTTACCACCTCTGTCTGACAGAGACAGCTGCTTTTATAAATACTCCCTGGCCATGGGCGGGGCCTCTATTTTGCTAATCGCTGTCTCCCACTTGGTGTGGGCTCTGCTTAGAGACAGGAAGGAAGGCATCACCTGGCTTGCTCTCACTTTATCACAGGTTCTGCTCCCTGATGGGTAAGATGAAGGGAAATAGCGCTGTAAATTGTATTAGCCCCGTCTGGAATCCACCGTGGGAGATGAGGATGAAAATGAGTTATCCGAGAAAGCATTTATGAAAAGCCTGGATGCCACAGTGGAACCTGATCCTATTCTGGGTTTTGAATTGTAGACTTGTGAGGCCCGGGTTCCGGCCCTAAGCATCCCTAAATACTTAGGAGTTCATTTTGATTCTCCCTGGAGTTCTCCACCTCTCCTATCGTCCCCTTCCTAGATTTGTGAAATATGTATTTATCATGTCTGTGAAAGGGTATGCCTGTTTCAAGATGTCATTATAAGGGCTGCAGAGTTTAAGGAACTTATTTGTTTAAGGAACCTACTCTTCCTACGCCCCTAAACGTTTACACCCAAAATGATATTGTCTTGCACGCGTAGCACACTGTTCGTTCTTCAGGTTTTGTGAACACTCATTCATTCAGACTTTGCCACTAACCCTAGGATAATGGTTTTCAGACATTTTGGTCCCCAAATTTATGTTCTGTTTACAGTATTTGTTTATAACTTCTTTTTGATGGACTTGAGCACTATGGGTTCTAGAAGTTTTGTTGCCTTCAGTCATTTTTTTTTTTTACATCACCAGCAAGTCCCACAGAAAATTAAATATTCCCAAATTATCTTCACTGGCTCTGCATGGGAGTATATTGGATACAGATGTGATTTTAATGCTTCGTAGAACTAAAATGACAACAATTTCCATAGAAAAATGCAGTGGAAAAAATGTGAACCGTAGCTTTCTATTTCGGAGGGGTGAGTTTTCCTTCGTCCCGATGCTTTTTGTGTGTGGAGCACTGAATCCCTTGATTGTAAAATCAGACCCCTAGTGGACTTCGTTCTGTTGAGAACCTTATTTTCTTCCGAGGAAAGCAGCCCGAGTTGTAGCTCCTATAAAGTAATATTAAAAATTAAGTGACAATTGCAAAACACATTCAGACTTGATTAAAGTTGATCAAAGAATTGTTGACTTTTCCTCAACTGTCTGTGTAATGAAAGATTTTAGTGTTTTACATTATGTATGTGTGTGTGTGTATGTGAGTGTGTGTGTGTGTGTGTGTTTTACCAGCAGATAGTTTCCATAGCTCAAACTATTATTCCATTCCAATGAGCTCTGGGAAAGTGTGTCTAGACCACAAAGTCTAAAAAGCAAGGAGCCAGTGCTTTTGTGGGTTAAACCTGTTAGGAAAATTTATCTGTTAGCCGAAGTTTATATCTCCTTCTGATAATCACCGAGTTTGCAGCCAGACAGTTACAGATTTTTATTATTTCTTTGGAATGATTGCTAAGATGTAGTTGCCAAGGCCTTAAATACTCTGCGATGAGTCAGAATTCCACCTCGTACTTCCGCCTTTGAGCCTTAATAATTTAATGCCTTCAAAATTAAATCTCGTCATCGTGGGAATTCACTGCTCCAGCTTTCTTTAAGAATTCATCTAGCAAAGGAGAACTTCACCCCAGTTTCATGGCAGGAGTGGGGGAGAGAAATGGGATGAGACGTTAGCTTTTCATTTTCCTTTACAGAAAAAAAATGGGAGGATTTAAAAATTTTTTTTTTCTGCTTTTATAGCCAGAAAAAAAATCCATTTGTTAATTCTAAACTTTTTTCTTTTTGAAAGTGTAGCCTGCTGGGATATAGTTAATTGTTATCAAATTTCAGTAACCCAGAGTTTCAAAGAGTTTTAATAAAAGACTATGTTATAAACCAATTATATTCTGTTTAAAAAAAGAAAAGTAAGGGGAGAGTATTTTTGCACTGACCTCACTTGCCAGATTAGGTGGCCAAGAGAATTGTGTATTGAAAGCTTGGGAGAGTGGGTGCCATATTGGCAGGCCTTTCCCGGCCTCCAGATAGGCAGCGACGTGACATTTTCAGGCTGTAGCCCTGACCCGCGCTGCTCCCGGCGCTGCTCCTCGTGTGTCCGTCCAGCTGGCGAGGTCGCCCCATTGGTTCCTCTCTCCTCATTACCACGTGGCTGCCGCTCTGACAGCTCACACGTCCCGGGGCTGGAGCCAGGAATCTCCTCTTACTTGAAGGACTTTTTGCTTATGTTAAAAATTAACACATCATATTTCAAAACCGTTTTGTCTTTTGAGAAACGGAGCATTTCAAAACAAGCCTCTGCCTTACCCTGCTAGGCTGGTAGGGGGCGCTAGTCTATTTTATTTAGGAAGCTGGGGCAGCACAAGCCAATACATGCTGTCCCTGTCATTACATAGCGTCTGGGCACCAGTGAGTTTGCCAGGTTCTAGCAAGAGTTGCTCTAGTTCTCATCCAAGGCCCGTTCCTTCATCAGGGAATGGCCAACTTGCTTAGTCTTGTGACATTACAGCCACCACCGAGTAGAAGCGGTACATTTTAAAAGCTTAACAGTTAAAGCAGGAAGAAGCAATGCCTAATAGGCTAACAGGAGATTTTGAAAATTAAGAAGCAAACATCCTGGGAATTTTTTTTTTTTTTTTTTTTGAAAAGCAGCGTTCCAGGAGCATTTGAGGTAAGCCGGGGCCAACAGCCTTCACATGACACTATTCCTGGAGCATTAGATCCCCGTATAATAATTCCAAGTCACTGAGAAAAGGAAGTTACATTCCATGTGCTATGGAACAGAAGTCAAGGAAACGTAGTATATATGGGATTGACAACACAAATTAGACATACACGGGGGGAGGGGGGAGAAAAAAATTTAAAAACCAGAGGAGTGCTTTCTTTCCTCGTTACACCAGATAAACAGTTTCAATCTACTAATATCGTGTCCTTTATAATAGCCCATGGTAAGCACCTTAGAAATACTTAACGAAATTTAATTCGATGGTGAGGGATTGAACGAGAATGGCATAAAGTCGGGTTTTTCGAACCCGTGTGAACCGAATGGTTAGAGCGCTGGGCTAATGCTGGGCCTGGGGATGGCCACCCGTGCGGCTGTCACACCAGTCAGGCGTTAGAGAACATAACCAGCCCCATTTGATGCCATTGGGGACCGAAACCCTTCGTGAGCTTTGTACGTATCAGTTTTATTTTTTTATGCCCCTTCCCCCCACAACTGGACTGGCAGCTGGCAGTCCCACTGGGTTCACTTCTTGTCCCTGGTCCTTAGCATTTACACCTGGCACTTAGCATGTGCTCAGTGCATAATGCTTGAATGAAGAACACATGGTGACAATATGGGATGGTGTCTCTGAAATCCCGAATTGATGACACTCATAACACCGCCTGTGTGTAGAAGCAGAAGAAGCATTTGACCAGGCAGCCCCACCGGCTCCGTGCTGAGTGGAGAGACACCCCCTACCCCCCGCAAGGGCCTCTTGGTCTTAGGATGGGGACAGATGCAAGAACGTCACTCAGTGATGGAGAAGGGTGGGGCTCTGAGAACAGCAGTCAGCACCTCAGGGGGGCAGGGAAAGCCTGGAGGACAGGACAGGATGGGGCTTCCACCAGGTGTCCAAAGAAGGGTGAAGAGCTGCCATTCAAGAGGGAAGGACATCGGAGGGGAGGAGGAGACGGCCAGGGTGGAGGCAGGGAGGCCCGCCATGCAGACCCGGGGGTGGAGGCGAGGACCTGGGTGGAGGCGAGGGCCTGCGATGAGAGGTCACAGAGAGTGTGAGCTGCAGAGTTCTTGAGAGGTGCGCCTGGCAGGGGCGCTGAGGATGAGCTGGAGGCAGCAGAGACTGAGAGGGAGGCCAGTGGGCTGACACCGTACGACGAACCTCTGTGAGTCTCTGTCCGGCGTGTGCACGGTGTTCTGTACTTTGGAGACGGGGTTGACAGCATTTGGTGATTGACAGGCTGGATGCGGGGAAAGGGCGGGAAGAAGAGGGAGGGATTCAGGCTTATCCCCATGTCCCTGGCGTAGGCACTGGTGGCTCCTACCTGCTGAGGCAGGGCTGCTGGGGATCGAGGTGGCAGTGGGCGCTGGAGGAGGGAGATTGAAGGGCTGAGTCATGCATTACTTTTGGACGCTCTGAGTTTTGAGGCATGTGAGGGGTCTAAACCATCAGGTGGTATCTGAGACATAGGGGGAGAGTCTTCAGATTCCTGCCTCTGCGGGTCTGTACCTAACCATAAAAGGAGTTTGGGCAGGGAGAGCAGGAACGAGAGGAAGACGGGGAAGAAGCCTGGAGGTGCACGCAGCTGGGGAGGACAGAACGTGACAAAGACTGCAAAGGGTGGGGGAGAAACAGCAGCGCGAGTTTCTGGGAAGGAGCACCTGATCACGATGTCGGAGCCACCGAGAGGCCAGGCAGGGACCCAAGGGCCTCCTGCGTTTGGCAATCCCCGTACACGTACGTGGCCGCGGCCGACGCGGTCAGTGTCCCCGGGACCTCTCAGGGTCTCTGGAACGTGAAGGCACCGGGCCAGCGAATTTGTAAAATGTCGCCTGACTGTTGATTTTGCTTTTGTTTGTGTGTGCACCTTTGCCTGGAGGCCATCTCAGGGATTGTAAACTGAGCAGACCGGGCCTGGTCCTCTTGCCCAGATCTGCCAGTGACACAAACAAACATTTCAGTTTGGATGATGAAACAGCCTGGAACTGCTGAAGCGGGTGAACTGATGATCCCGCTGGCATAGGGCCAGCAAGGACGTTCTCAATACCCAAGGACACGGTGTGTGTGTGTGTGTGTGGGGGGGGGGGTGTGCTGCCTCCCCTCCTGCCTGGTTCCAGGGTCGCCTCTGTCTGCTGAACCTGGTTTTTTAATCAGCCAGGAGGCGCCTTGAGTGGCAAATGCAGTGTTTTTTCTCTGCCTACCAACCCTACAACATCAAAGAAGACATCGGGCTAGAAGTTCTTTAACATGGTAGGCCAGGAGCGGCAGCCCTTGCCGGGACTTGGAGCAGTCAGTTTGGAAAGCGTTTGTTCCACGCGTGACTGGGCCAGACGCCTGCAGCAATTCTAAGGTTTGGAGGAAGAGGGGGCTCCTGCAGGGAAAAGGCCTTCTCTGCTCCAGAAGCGTCTTGGGCCACCAAAGAATGGTCCTCCAGAGTAACAGGTTGCGTTCAGACGCAGGGACTTATTTGGCAGGGACTTATTTGCCCCTCCACTGAAGCAAGCGGACCGCTGTGTCCAAGTGCGGGCCTCCCCGAAGAGCAGAGGCTGCCGGCTCGAATTGGGGGGGCGCCCTTCGTTCAGTGCCCTGACGTGGGCAGGTGCCAAGGCCAGGCCTCCCGTGGTTTCCCGGGCGCGCTGCCTATCACACAGCGCTTCTAAGATTATCACGTGTGCAGGCCGCCCAAGCCTGCCAAAGCAAGGCGGGGACGTTTCGGCGGATTGCTAAAACATGTCTGCAGGGAGCAAAACAGCGTGAGACTCTTTCCTCCTCCGCGTGAAGTCTTCTTGGCTCTCTCCGATCTGGTTTCTGCTGCGAAGCTCTGTTTGAAAGCATGAGTAGGTGGAGGGTTCCTCTTCCCACTACAGCACGCGTTTGCACAGAAAATCCGATTTGTATCCCGTTCTCTTTATTCTCTGTGATCCTCAAGACGGCTCCTCCAGGGAGGAGGACGAGACCTGGCCCCCTTTCCTAGATGACTTGGTGACTTGGGAGGGAGGGGACACGGCTCACCTGGCTCGGTCCACCGGGGAACACAGCGCCCGGAGTGGGACCAGGTCAGGGCATGGCCATCCAATGAGCTTTTCACGCTGCCCGCCCACACCGGGGTTGGCAGCGCTGACATGATCAAGGCTGCATTTAGGTTTCAAAACAAAAATAAACAAAGAAGCCAGAGCCCTGGAAATCCTGCTGTTCCAACTGAAGTGATGAAGGGGGCGGCGGGGAGAGGGGGTGGGCGAGCAGCAGTCAAGGCCGTGACCGAAGAGGAGTCTCACGTCTCCCGTGTTTAGTGACCAAGGAAACAGCCGCGCGTGGATGTGGCTTCCCCAGCGCAGTGCACAGCGATTCAGAGAAAACAAAACCACATTTGTTATCTCCAGTGACTCAGCCAGCTCTTGGGCTCTATGGGACAGATCAAGCTGCAGATGTGACATTTTTTCTTGCAGCACACACGGGGCATCACCGTAACTGGAGGGCTCAGCTCTGCTGTTTACACACACACACACACACACACAGCAGGTCTCCAGGATGCCACCCTCCCTCACGGCACCCGGCTCCTGTTACTAAAGCCGGTGCTGTGCTTCTCAAAGGACTCATTCCTCAGCAATAACCTTGACCTGTGGGGAACTCATCACGTGAATGAAGACAGAGAGAGGTTAACATCTTGGGTTCAGTGTAGCTCTGTATAAATAGAACCTAAGAAACGAACTGGAATTTATTCACGACCTGGAAAGGGTCCTCCACTATTGCTACCGGGGAGACAGACAGCGTAGAGATTCAGAGTGTGGCTGGGGCCAGCGCGCCTGGGTTTGTACCTAGCACCTGGGATCACCTGATGGCTGTGTGCTAATGGGGCAAGTTGTCACCATCCCTGCTCCCTTAATTTGAAAATTAGATAACGATGGTTAGCTAACCTGAAGGATTAAATGAGTTAATATAAGTAAGTAAAGCCTGAGGACAGTATTTGGTACATAGTTAAGCCCTGAATAAATGTTAAATATCCTTCTTCTTCATCATTCAAATAAACGGAGCTCGCATCTTGCTTTGTCCAGAATGCCTTTCCCCAAACACTTCGTCTCCACTCCTCTTTCTGCATTCCTCTAAAAGTCGCTTTCCGTGCCCCGGGATCTAGCATTTGATGACATGCAGTGTTGTCATTGTCGTTTCAGTGTTCCTTGAACGTCGCTTCCCCAACAGGTGATGAATTCCCGGTGGCGGGAACCCTATGGTTTGCTTTTGTTGCATTTCCAACACCCACGGCCTCTTGCTGGGCAATTACAGGACCCTTAAACACCTCGGGGGCGTGCTCGGCACTGTGAGTAAACAGAGTAGGGAAAAATCCGCTGGGGTGGTATTATATTATGTACAGACACTATAACTAACGGTTAACACCTGAGGTGTAAAGACACATTGACACAAAAGCCTGCGCTAAATGTTTACAGTGGCTTTGTTCATAATAGCCCCAAACTGGAAACAACCCGGATGTCCTTCACTGAGTGTGAGCGATTAGACAAACTGGTCCATCCATACCAGGGGATACCACCACTCAGCAACGAAGAGGTGTGAACTCTCGGTGCACGAACAACCTGGCGGAGTCTCCAGTGAGTTACCCTGGGTGCCAACAGCCAGTCCCAGAAGGTTACATGCTGGATGATTCCATTGATATAAGTTTCTGGAAATGGAAAAGTTATGGAAACGAGAACAGATTAACGGTAGGGATGCAGGGGGAGGCACAGCACGAGGGACCCATGCTGATGGAAGCACTCTGCCTGCTGATGGTGTCCCTGTCGCTGTCCTGGTTGTGATATCGGACTATACACTTTTGCAAGGCATTTCCATTGCAGGAAACTGGAGAAAAGGCACAGGGGATCTCTCTGTGTCATCTATGACAACCGCATCATCGACAGTTATCTCAAAATCCAATGTTTAATTAAAAAAAAAAATACTTAAGGTGTTCTCAGCAGAGGCAGAAAAAGTAGAATATGGCAAACCTCTTTTAGAAGGATTTTTTTTCTTTTTTTAGGAATAAAGCTGGTCGATTGTAATTTAATATCTTTGTATCTATGTGTACTTATCCCTTGGAGTCTAATAAAAGCAGTGTTTAGTCATGCTAAATGATAACATGATCTAATTCAATCAAGAGTCACATCATTCTTTTAAAATCAGGAGAAATAACTTAGAGATATCATGTCTCCTTTTGCAGATCCGGGAGCTCAGAAGTGACCCAGAGTGATACAGCTAATCAGCAGCACTAATATAAGAAGCTAGAACCCAGTCATCCGGGACCCAGTCCTGTATTTCCGACTCACCATATTTTGGCTCTATAAAAGCAGCACCATTAGTGTATCTAGAGAAATATCCCGAATTACCCCAGCTCTCAGGTTTAGTGCTTGATGACTCATTGCCATCCAGCAGGGTTCCCTGTGTGGCTGGCGGCTGCCCGTGGGGAAGGCGACCCAACCAGAGAAGCTGACAAGCCGGGCTGAGGGGTCGGCTCACCCTGCAAGAACATCGTAGGACCCTAGTGGGAAAGGAGAACTGGAAAAAAAAAAAAAAAAAGGAAACAAAGAAAGAAGAAACTGAAAGTGAAGCCAGGACAAGAACCAGCTCTCAGACCCAGCTCAGGACTGCTCCGATGGGGCGCCCCAGAAATGGCCACCCCAGGGTGAGATTTTCACTTCCGGTTAGCCAACAGCACTTATTTCTTTCATCACTACAGGGGGAAGGCAGGCTAGGGAACAGAGAAACGGGAATATAAATTTCCAGGACACCAGTTACCACCATGGAACCCAGAGCAGGGGGCCCTCTCCTTCCTGCCCTTTGGCCTCAGTTTACCCACGTGTACAACAAGGGGGTGGATTCCAGAAGAGCCAATCCAACTTTCGTCCCAGTCCTTCTGCGGAGACTGACTGATCACAGCAAGAACTCAAATTCACGCTTGTGTAATAAGGTCTCTGTGGGATCGCTGTGGAAGCTAGCGACCAACTACACACGTGAAACAGACCTGGGGGAACTTCCCCAGGCTTATTACATGGGCCCCCGCCTGCCCACGCGTGGTGGTGCTGGAGATGCTGGCCGCAGGGGAGAGCCCCGGAGGATACTCAGTAAAAAAAAGTCCGCTTTTCGGGAGACCTTTCGTACGTTGCACAAACAGCTTCCACTGCCAGATGAGTCAGAATTTCCGAATGGCATAATTTTCGAGGCCTTCTTGTGGTTCCCCCTCCGGGCCGCTTCTGAAAGGGAGGCGTTGGGGTGGAGTTTCCTGTGCTCCATTCCAGAAATGACAGAGGTGCTCTTTCCCCGCCCCCCGCCCCCCGCCCCCCATCCTTGGCCAGAAGCTCCTTCCAGGTAAGTTTTCATTCCCGCCCCTTTGGGTAGCGTGGGCAGCGCGGAAGGGAAACTGACATGTTTACGGGCTTGCTAGTTGCAGACTCACCACTCTCCTCCTGCACTGTGTGCTCAGCATTTTCTCCTTCTGCGTGGACTGTCAAAAAGGCTGCCATGTAATTAACAAAGAACAAGGCCCCGTCTCCATGTCAGGCTTCAGAGAAGCAATGGGAGAGTGTTCTGAAAAGCATCAAGCCTTGTAAAGCTGAAGACAAGAACAATAAAGCTACTCATATCTGCATGGTATTTTGCATTTTGTGAAGTATTTTATCACATGTATTCTCACTTGCGCAGTGTTATCGTTGAACCATTTAACAGAGGAGAAGGCCCACGTTCCACGAGGGTACATGGATGGCTGAGGTTCACTCAGTTAAGTAGCAGAGCTGGGCCTGGAGTTGGGGGTCTCTCAGCTCTACAAATGGCACTCTGTGCCATCTGAGCAGTAAGAGGGACAGTTCATCTCTATGCACCGACAGTACCCTGTTCAGGCTACGGCCCCTTGGACACAGAATCATTGCACTGTGACCTCCCTCAGGGTGGCAGTCTATGCGGCATTCTGGTACATAGTCCCAAGGACTAGCACGTAGTAGGTGCTCAGGAAATGTCTTATGAACAGCTGAATAGCTATGTGCCAGAAACTGTAGTGATCATACTATACCCAGAATGGCTCACAATACCAGGCACAAAACCATTCGAGAGAAGTTCCTATTATTAGACCCTTTTAACAGAAAAGGAAACCAGGGGTGAGTAATGAGCCGAAAGTTGCAAGCTCCTGCAACATGGCTCCAGAGCGAGAGAGCTCTTTACTCCCAACTGCATCAAGTCACCTCTTACTGTAGGAAAGCCACCTCCCCAGGCATGAGGGCTCTGACCCTCCAGCAACACTGGACAGAGAAAATCACCCCTTCGTGCCTTAGTTTCCTCATAAGACAAAACCTAAACTGCAGAGATTTAATGAGGAGATACGTGCAGAACCACATGGAAAGCAGGAGCATTATCCAAACGCCAAGCATTATAATAATTGTTCATCGCTGTCTGTGCCTCGGGCCTGACTGTTGCCACTGAGGCCCCCGCAGCAGCAGCTGCACCTTGGATGGAGTCCAGGTAGTAATGAGGAACGTAATAGGACCCCTGGAACCGGTCAAGGGCAAGGATGGGAGAGGCCCTTGTGTGTATATCCTGTGGCCCCGTGAGCAATTATAACTTAATAAATGGGTTCTAAGCGAGGCAGGGTGGCTGACAGTGGCATTGTAACTTAAGCTAGGTTTACCCAGTGTTAACTCTGGGCTCCTACCTTGCCCTCAGTGTGGAAAAGACACACACACACACACACACACACACACACACACACGCTCAAACACACCTAGGATAACTGGTCCTGTCTTACAATGTAACCTTTCTCCGAGGTCATTGATTTCTACCGTGATTTATCCAGCACCCATCGAGAGAGCGCCTGCCAGCCTCACTCAGAAACAAAGGGGGAAAACACCCTCTGGGGAGCATTAGATCCGGGCCAGTTACCTCGTCAGGCCCAGCCTCCTGCTCCTCATCCGTAACATGGGCGGAGGCCGCACGTCAATTGTGGAGACAAGGCCTCATGGCTCACGCTTCTTTCTACAGGTTGCATGCATCCTTCCCTAGCGCTCCCCTCCGCTTCCAAAGGAGGCGGAATCGATCTTGCAAATGTGTAATTACTAGAACAAAGATCTGGTCGGGGCTGAGGACAGGTTCAAAGCGCCTGGATGTGCTGGGCGCGCAGAGGCTGATAAGATTCAGACCTGCTGCTGCCAGCGAAGGGAGTCGTTGGAGTCGCCAGTGGAGCTGGCGGACGCGGGGGAGGACAGTCTGCGTGGGGAGGGGCTCTGGGAGCCGGAGGTTGGCACACTCTTGGGCCTTGGGTTTGTGGGAGGTTCCGATTAAGCGTGGGATTCACTCCCCATCACCTCCGCTCTCCGGCACCCTGGGGACTCCCGCCCGAGCCTGGGCCCAGGGCCCCCCAGCGTGGCGGCCCCCGTGGGAGGCTGTGTGGCGCCCCCAGTGTCGGGCTGGGGTGATGGGTGTCGCCTCCTTCTTAGATTTCGCGCCTCTGGGAGGAGTGCTCCTGTCGTTGTCCCCACTTCGGCTCCGAGAGGACAGTCCTGCCCGCTCCTGAGCCCTGTCCCCAAGTCTGGACACGCCGAGGAACTCCTTCCCCAGACCCAACTTCTCCGGGGGGAGGGGGGGAGACGCAGCTCCGCGCCAGCCCCGAGGGTGACACCGGGGCGGAGACACGCGGGGGGCCGGGGCTCGGGGCGGCTCCGGGGCGGGGGGAAAGCGGCCGAGGGCGCGGGGCGCGCCGGGGGTGCGTCTGGGGTGCGCCAGGGGTGCTCCGGGGGCCCGGACACGCGGCCCCCGGGCGCTGGGAGTCCGCGCCCGCGGGGCCGGGACGGCGGGGCCCTGGGGCGGCTCCCGCGGCGGGTCCCCGAGTGGCCGGGGCGGGGCGGGGGCGAGTGTCCGGGCCCCGCCCCGGCCCCGCCCCGCCCCGCTCCGGAGCCGCCTGGGACGCGGGGAGGAGGAGGAGGAAGGCTCCCCGCGAGCTGCCGGCGGCGCCCCGCTCCTGCGCGCCCCGGGCCGGGTAAGTGGCGCGCGGCCGGGACGGTGGTTGGGGGCCCGGCTGCGTCGGAGTCTCAGCCCCCGGCCCAGCCCAGCCCCGCCGCGACCCCTGCGATCAGGGTCGCCGGCAGTCGGGGGGACCCGGGGGAAGCGCGCCCCGCGCGGGGGCGTGGGCCCTGGCGTGACAGCTGCGGGCGGGCGGGCGGGTATTTTTAGTTTAAACCCGGCGGTTCCTTGCCGCCTGCGAAATCCCCGAGCCCTTCCGCTCCCCAGCCCTGGAGGTCAGGTCCCCAAGAAAAAGCCCCAAACCCTGGGCAGCGCGTCCCCGGCGGACCTACAGCCTTCGCCCTGTCTCCCCTTGGCCGAGCAAGACCTGTCACCGCGGGCTCGCGCCGCCGCGGGTCCCTCTCCGGCAGCAAACGGGGGGCAGGGACACCCGCTCTGGAGGCCACCACGAGCTCCCTGCGTCGTGCCTGAGAGAGCCCAGACTCGGCGGCGGGCAGGGGAAGTCGCATCCGGCGGGCAGGCTCGGTGTCACTCGGACGCCTCCCGGCTGTGCAGCTTTGGGCTGGCAGCTCAGCTTCTCTGAGCCTCGTCCCAGAATTCTGAAGGGGGGCTAGTGAGGTCCGAGCTCCCCAGCAGGACCTGAGGGAGCCCCAAATGGATGCCGGCTCCTCCGAGGGCCTTCACATGGTGACTCCACACAGTGGACCTGGTGGGTGTGGCCCAGGGGCCAACTTAGGAGCAGAGAGGGCCCAGGGCAGCCCCCCTGAGCTCTGCTTCCAAAAGCTAAGGAGGGCGGGCTTAGCGAGGGTGGGGTGACACTGTTGTGATTTTATAACTTCAGCCCTGGGACCTTCTCCTGGTCTCTCACCTCTGACCCGTTAGCTTCCTTCAGGCCCTGGCTGGGGCCTTCTAACCACCCACATGAGTGAGGGCACGCGGAGACACCGGGGAACGTGACTGTCCTGCCAGAAAAGGAAGCAAGTCACAAAATGCCCGTCCTCCTGAATGTGGCAGGAACAGCCTCCTTTAACCACCTGAGGCAAGCACACGAGCCCAGAGAGGGGCAGTGATTTACCCAGAGCCGCCCAGCCATGCGACCAGAGCCCGACTCTCTCTCTCGAAGGGCCGGGCCAGGCCGGGCCCTGCCTGCAGGGCGGGGGGAGCCAGCTGGCCCCCGGGCTCAGCGCTGATGCCAACAGGCTGTTTTGCTCCGTTTCCTGTAACCGTGCCCCTGTGGGGCTCCCTACCACGTGTGGGTCGGCACATTCCTCAGGCAGCGGCCACAGCTGTGCCAAGCCTGCAGGCCCCCAAGCGGCCTTTTCAGCCAGAGAGGCCCCTCCGAGGGCGGCAGGCCGGGGGAGTGGGCCAGGCGGGCGTATTTCGGGAACTCGTGTCTTGCGGGGGTTTTAAGGAGAGGGCCTGAGGATTTGCTGGTGGCACTGAGGGCCCTGGCAGGAGTCTGGGCTGGAGTTTCTGCCTCAGGGTACTGGACTGGCCTTGACCCCAGCAGGCACCCTTCAGGGTGCGTTTAAAACTCCTTCTGTCTCCATGGGAACAAGTCTTTAACTCAGGTGCTTTGCATGCTCTGATACAGCTGTGGGCTTGGCAGAGGCTGGGCTGCCCCTTGCCTCCTGATACAGAAAGCTGGGGCGGGGGCTGTTGGGGGGTCCCGGAGTGGCTGCAGTGTCACCTCCACTCTGGGGAGGCGAGACTGGGCAGGCCAGCACAACCTCCAACGCACCCCGGGGCCCCTGGGAGCTCAGAGGGCAGCGGGCCCTCCCGTGGTGCCCGCTGTTAGCCTGGGGTGGCCAAGTCGGGCGACTGGGGTTCGGTCCTGCTCTAGCTCTTTCCTAGCTCTGTGTCCGTGGGGACGTGCCTTCCCCTTGCAGAGCTACGATGTCCTTCCACACGAGAGGGGGATAACCGTGGCGCTCACGTCGGAGGGCGCCAAGTGCGTCAAATGGCACAGCCCACGCACATCGTTTTGTGCGGTGTCTGTCGGACACGGCACATGGGAGCCGTTGTCACAGTTTCGGGCGATGGGACCTGGTTGGGACACCTGCATTCCCTTCCCCTCAGCTCTGCCCTTTCCTTTCTGCCTCGGTATCCCCATGTCTGTTACATGGTGGGTATTCCTGGGTCATCTCTTATCCTCAGAGCCCTTTCAGCATTGAGAGCTGGTCCTCGTCCCAGGCAGAGACTTGAGAGGGGACCGCAGGGGGTCTCGATGTGTCTGTGGCCTCTCACGGGGCATTTCCTCCCTGTCTCACACCTCCTGTGATGCTGGCAGCAGGCAAGGCTGTCATTGTGGGCCCTTTTACAGGTGAGGAGAGAGATTCAGAGTCTGAATCTCTCTCCTCACCTGTAAGTGTCCCTGCCGCGGACAGCACAAGGACAAAGTGATACACCAGTCATCGGGAGAACAGTACTGGCGAGGCAGGATGCTGGTCCTCATGGAGACACTGGCCTTTGCTGGAAAACGTGGATGCTAAGCATTGTTTTCCCCCCATAACATCTAAAAGTAGACCAACCGAGTCTCCAGGAAAGGAACCTGGAACGAGCAGATGGAAGTTAGCGAAGTCTGTGCTGACCACCCCTCCCCCATCCTCACTCCTCAAAACCTAGGGATGAAGTTTCCTGGGGATGAGCAGCAGCTAGGGAGCAGATGGGGGACCGTCCTGGCAGCTGAAACAGAGAGATAAGCAGCCCCAACACCTCCCTGTGGGATTGTCGAGAGGATAAATGAGACAATTGGGGACAGCGCTCAGCAGAATGTCCAGCATGGGCAGGACACACCAGAGATAGGCGTTATCGTGGCTTTTATGATGACTAACCCTCCTAGTGTCATTGTAACAATGTGATGCCTGGATTTCTAGGCTGCAGATCTGGCAGAGGGCGGCCCAGCATCTCTGAAATGCTTGGGAAGACTCAGCAGAGAGCTGCTAAGGAATTAGCAAAGCTCCAAGCTAACCATGAGTTGTTGAGCGATACATAGCGTGAGAAATAAAACGATGGCCAAAAGCAAGAAGGCGAGTGCCTTCGATAAAAGTCAAACTTCACCATGGGGAGGGGGCCAAGAGGAGATTCGGCCTGGGAGAGTGGGAGGGGGCAGTTAGAAAGGAATTCGCCTTGTAATCATGGGTGAATACAAAATCAGGGTGGTTCTCTTTGGTAGGTGAAAAGGTACAGGATCGGGGAGGAGTCTACTCCACTCTCAGTGGGATCCGTTATGCTGTTTCTTTTAGTGATGGGCTGGTAGGTGTTGTTTCAAAATAGTTTTATGCTTCACCATTTATGGATAGAAAATAAGTATATATATATATATTATATACATTGTATACATATATATATAGTATGTATCCTACACATTGTATATACCCCATATATAGTCCATTATATGTATCAGCTCTTACACATAAAATGCAAAGATAATATGGAGAAATTTTCACAAAACTCTCTTGGAAAATCGGACTTTTACCCATAGATTTAAATGTTAATCTAGCTGGATTTACAAAATCAAACGCAGAAATCCTGTTGTATAACACACACGCGTTTTCATCGGGACGAAATAATCTCCCACTTCCGAAGTCATTACAAGAGGTTATTAACTAACACTCTAGAGCTCAGATGCTCAACAGGATTTTTTTTTTTAAAAAAAAGTCCCGGCCTAATGATTTATGCTCCTGAGTCAGAAAAATCCTGGCATGTTTGAGCTGGGAGGAGCCTCACTCAGGTCACCTGGGCCAATCTGATGGTTTTATGGCGAGGGCAAGTGACCTGGCCAAGGACACCACCTGCCACACCAGTGTCACTGCCGTGATGGGGATCCCCGACTCCTCTGAGATTAAACTGAGTGATCGTTTTAATTTTAAAACGTCAGACGAGAGCTATGACGTGTGGAGAACGCACATTGCCAGAGCTCAAACGTCGTGAGAGCAAATTCCCGAGCAGGGCCTTGGTCTGCTGTCCGAGACCGCCTCGCCCCTTCGCTCCTGCCAGGGCAGGCTTGGTGTACTTATAAGTTATCATGGCGACTGAGTGTCATGGGGATGGTTATACCGGTTTTCCAGATGGGGAAACAGGTTCAGAGAGGTTAGTTAAATGCCTGGCCCCAAATCACACGGCAGAGGATGAACCAAAAAGACAAACTTTTTTTTTTTTTTTAAGTGAGCTGTGTCGTGAGCACACCACTCTTCACTCCTCGGGAGCTGTCACTGCTGATGACCCAGCCACGGGGACACACCCTTGTTCAGGGTAGTAGGATGGTGTCCTCCCAGCTGTCAGGTCGCAAGAAGGCCCTTAGGGCGGATGGCTCCAGCTTGCCATGCCTCCCTGCTTACGACCGAGCTTGCTCTGTGGCAAGGGCAGTGGAGCACTGAGAATTGAGAAGCCCATCCCATTTTGGGGTCTGGTGCTTTCAGGGTCCACATTATTCTTGGCCACTTGCTCTAAATCAAAGGTATTCTTCAGGCCTTTCCTCTGCAGAGGTGACTGTCGTGGGGCTCAAGGAGCAGGTGTCCCAGGACCAATGTGTCAGGTGATGTGTGGTGGGCACAGCACGCATGCTCACCTGGGCAGTGGAGGCCTGGGGCCAGGTCCCAGCCCTGCGCCGTGTCCTGGGGCCTGTCGAAGCCCTGAGAACCATTCCCCGTCTGTCTGACTGGCCGGGCTTCTGTGAGAACTTGATGGAAGAGAACTTGACATCGATGAGGGCGCTTGCCGAGACTAGGAAACAGACCTTACATGTGCCTGGAGAGTCTGTGTGTATAGTGTTCAGGAAATCCTTAGAAGTGGCAGCTGCAGTGGCGAGTGAGAGAATGTCGGAACCAGCTGGAGCCTTAGAGATGGCCTCGTGGGAGCCTGTAGTTTTACCTGTGGGGAAACTGAGTCTCCACATGCAGAAATGACTGGCCCCAGTCTCAAAGGTGCGTTGGGGCCCATCTGGATCTGAGTCAGTATTTTCTGATGCCTCGGCATCTCCATAAAAGTCTGTATCACTTGCGCCCATGCTGTAGCATAGCTTGGGATGGTTGCAAGGATGATTTTCAAGGTCGGGCCCACCTGGCCGTCGCCAAGGTGTGTGTGTGTGTGTGTGTGTGTGTGTGTGTGTGTGTGTGTGGGAATACGATGGGCCACTGGCACTGCTGTAACTCTAATTAAGCAAAGAGTTTTATTTGAGATCTGAATAAGGCCGAGCCCCTCCCAAGTGGCATTTGCTGAAAGAATACAGCAGGCTGACTCACAAAGGTAGCCTCTGTCCTTATTGTTTCAAATAGTGTGGCCCTTCAGTGGTGAGGGGAGGAGCTGGGTTTCACAGATGCCTTTGACCTTCACCTGTTTCCTGCTCTTTGAAACTGGGAGGTTGGAATTAGGCGATTTCTGAGGTGCCTTGAAGTCTGGACGTCCTGTAGTCCCAGAACCACGCCCTGACAGTAGGTGCAGTCTGCCCAGCCCACCAGGAGTGGCCAGGTCACTTAAGCAGGTGACGGCCTCCCTGCCTATCTGCCCCCAGCGGCTTCCCCTTGCTCTGAGGGTTAATCCCCAAGCCCTGGGCCTGCCCAGCTGGCATTTCATGCTTTCTACCATGGGGTCTACCTCCTGGTTCCCCCTCCCTGCCCAGGCCCCCAAACTCATCTTGATGTTTCCAGATCTATGCTCCAGCTATTACCTCTGCCCACTGTCCTCCCTGCTCCTTCCTGCCAACACCTGGCTGCACAGCAAACACCTCCTCCTGGAAGCCTTCCTCAGCCACACTACAGGGTTGGCGACTCATGTTTCTATGTCCCCATTGCACTTTGCACGTGATATTTAATTTTCAGTGTTCACGTCTGATTTCCCACTGGCCCTGTGACCTTGAGGGCAGAGATATGGGAGTATTCCTTCTCACACCCCAGCCAGAGGGAGGTGGTTATTATCACTATCAATCATTATCTTTATCTTTACGCTTTACAATGGGATCTTACAGACTTGACAGTTGCTGGCTCTCCTGAGTCTCCTGAAGGAAGGGGACAGGGCAGACCCTAATGACCCCCCAGGACACAGAGGAGAGAGGTGGCCTCAGAGTCTTGACCCGATGCTGGGGAGAGAAGCTGTGTGTGACACGTGTCATCTCTCTTTGTGGCCTCTTCGGGGACTGTCCTCTTGGGGACCCGTCATTCTCCTGGGCTCTCCAGGAGCCCGCCCTGGAACTGGGAACCCATCTCATGGCCTCTTTGGGACTCATATCTGGTGCGCTCCCGAGCACACCAAGCTTTTCCCACCCGGTCCTTCCTCCTCACTCTTCCTTCTGCCTACGGAGTGCCTCCCCCAGGCCTGTCCTGCTCCTCACTCCACCCAGATCTCAGCGCACAGTCGCAGCCTCCAGCAGGGGACCTTCCTGCCCAGACAGTTGCACCTGTCCCCCGCCTCCCTCGCCCCCACTATGCCCTGTCCCGTCACTCTGTTTCACTGTCTCTCTAGATTTATCACCTGAAATTATTTATTTATTTGCAGTTGAGCTTATCATCTCTCTCCTCTACTAAGATGTAAAGTCCATAAGGGCAGACATTTTTTTTCTGTCCTGAGGGCTTAGCCATAGTAACTGCTCAATACCGATAATGGAATGAAAGAAAGAATGAACGAGCAAATGAATGAATGAATGAATGTATAGACGGATGGAGAGGACGGGGTGCCACCGAACATTGCTTGGCCGGTGTATCGTAACGACTCGCGTCCGTGTGGCACTTACTCGATGCCAGCGCTGGCCGACAGGCTCCCTGCATTTTCTCCCTTTGTCCTCATCACGTCTTAGCGAGCTTCGCTCTGAGACGCCCACGGACGGGAGCTTAAATAACCTGCGCCCGGCTCCTCAGCCGTGGAGCTGGGAATTGCACTCACGCCGGTAACGCCAGCCGGCACTGGCCTTTCCGAGCTGGGCGGCGGGGCTCTGGGCGGGCTGTGGTGAGACAGACCTAGCACTCGGCCCCTTCCCCTGGCCTCCACTTCTCTCTCTGCCACCCCCGATGGCGCTCACACTGCCAGGCCATTCCTCAAAGGAAATTCTTTGGGTGCAGCCAGTGTCACGTGGGTCCAGAAAGGCCACAGGTTTTGCAGAGCCAGGCCCACCCTGAGGGACCCCACCCTGTCCCCGCTGATCACATCCTCTTCTCACTGGGTTTCGAAGGAGCTCTGTGGCTCGCTCACTGTCTGTCGAGAACGAACTTAGCGACTGCAGCTGGTGGGTGAGCTGGGACTGCCATGTCAGACCGGGCCACCGCCGAGCCCTAAGGCTCACCTGATTTGCCCATTTATCTGTTTGCCAATGTCAAACTCAACTTCACTCAGAAATAATTTTAGAAAACTGATTTTTAAAACATTCCATCTTGTGGCGTCTTCTGTGCCCACTTCCTTCTGGGTAAAACCACCTGAACGCCAGGCAGGGGGTGGTGAGGCTGGCGGCCTGGGCGCCGTCTTTGCTTGCCGATGTGCTCCTTAGAGGAGGTGGCGGGGGGCGGGGTGGCCCCGTAAGTTCCTACATTCATGCCCCACAGGGAGCCACGGGGTTAGTCACCCAGCTCGCAGCGGGAGCTGACGGGAGTTTGGGAGCCAGAGAGGTTCACGCTTGCGGCTGGGAGCTGGGCCCTCCCGCCCTAGGTGCTGCCTGCCTCGGGCGACCGCATTTTTCTGTGGTGCTGACATTAACCAAGACCGTCAGGATGGAGGACACTGAGGCACGGCCCTGCCTGGTGGGCAGGAGAGTCCGCTGGGTGAGGTGGGTGCTTTAAACAGCCTGACCCATCCCGGGGGACGATGGCGCGGGAAGAGGGATGCTCAGGTGGGGAGCCCCCAGGAAGGACCCTTTCATTTTGTCGGAGGGTGCAGTCTTTCTGGGCCTCACGCCCTTCTCCGTGAGGGGCGGGGACCCGTGCTACACCCCTCACCATGCCGTGAGGGCACGAAACTGCAGCCCCCGCCTGGTGCTCGGCGTCATTAGGATTGTCAGTTCAGCCCACATGGCAAAGTGTCACCCATCTTCTTCCTGTGTCGCCTGGTTGAGTTCCTTTTTGTTCCTGGGACTGAGGTGTGGGGCTGGCAGCCTCGAATGATAGAATCATACAGATGTGGGCTGGGACCCTGGCTCTGGCACCTGCGTGCCATCTTGACGTGTCGTAGACCCTCCGTGGGTCTGGCCAGCTCACCCGTTCAGTGGGGCAGGTCACACCGACCCTGCAGGGTTGCTGCGGGGAGCAGGTGGGATCACAGCTGGGGGAGGCGTTCCCAGCTGGGGGAGGCGTTCCCAGCTCCATGTACATGCTGGGTCCCCAAAGTTCTGGCTCTTTCATTTCCAGCTTCTCTGAGCACTCCCTCCTTTCCCGAGGTGCTCCCTAGCTTGGGAGGTGACTTTAGTGGCACCATCACTCCCACCTGACTCTGTCCCCAGAACTAGGGGTGTTTGAATCTGGCACAGCCGCAGGTGAGTCAGCCCTCGGCTCAGGTGTTCTTGGCTGAGGCCCGTGCTCCAGCAGGTCCAGGGGGTGCGATGGGCTGGGGTCAACCCAGCCTAACCTGTCCCCTTTGGAGGACTCTCCTGTTGGGGTGTACAGAGTGCAGACCACACACCCTGATCACTCATTTACCTTCCAGCCAATGTGACTTCCAGCCAATGTGACTTTCAGCCAATGTGACTTGCTCATTTCTTCTTCTAAAGACTGGACGTGGAGAGAGAGCCCATGTCGCCACACTGGGCGCCTTTCGTCTCACTCGCAGCCCTGGGCCCCGGGGTGTGTCTCTATGCCATCCATGCGGGGGCTTGAACTAGGCCGGATCTCTGAGTGTGGACTGTGGCTACTAGAAATGACAGGATGAATGTGGTGGCATAAACTCAGGGTCCAGAGGGACAGTAACTCCCTTCTCCACCTTCCTCTCCATCCTTCTTTTGTCTTTTCCTTCTCATCCCTCTGCTTCTGTGATGCTCTAATAGTCCCCAGGGCTGCGCCTTAGGCCAGTGTGTGAAATGCTGCAGCTGAGGCCACTTGTCTGTATCTTTAAGGCTCTGTGGGGACCGATGCCCAGGGAGGGTTGAGGACCACTGGGGTTTGTCAGAACATCTCCATGTGGCTGGTCTGGTTCTTTTTTATTTTCTCTCTCGTCTGGTATAACAGCTTCTACCACCTGCCCATCTCCATGAGCAGGCCTCAGGCGGAAGCCGGCATCGGCGCCAGGCAGAGTTAAATAGACAATATTGTAGTTACTCCTTAACGATGTTCTATCTGTGTCAATTGAGCCTCTCTCCTTGGTGTTCTGTTTAAGGTAAAAATAAAAAGCCTTCTCCAATCTATACGTTTACATTAAAAAATAAAAGGAATGAGAAAAGAAAAAAAAATAATAGTGCAGGTGTCCCCAGATGTGATGTACGAATGGCCCAAAGGTGTGAAAACATAGAACTAGGTGACCTCTTAAGGCCCGACATGCTGATGGTCCAAAGGATGCTGACCGTGGGCTGCCTCACGAGACGGCCAGGTAAGCCAGGACTACTCACACTGGCTACCTGGGCCCAGGGGAGAGCCAGGGGTAGCAGATTCGCGGGAGACTGTGCGTTAGGAAAGGGTTTCCCAGTCTTGCTTTGCTCGGTGACACCCCTCGCCCCCTCCCCCCCGTGGGCAGCCCAGCTGGTTCTCTCTGTTGTAATGCATTTGCCTGTGTCTATCCCCCTCCCTCCCCCACACCCCCCTCCGTCAGATCATAGCAGCAGCAGGGGCGGCTCCCTCTCCAGCATTTAGGGCTATTTCCCTGGAGACTTCGCTGTGTAAACTCAGTGAATACAAAACTACCGGGATCTCAGCATCCACGGGGCCATAGCACCGCCAACTGGCACATGGGCCATGGCAGGAAGTGAGGGTCCCACCATCCCAGGGCACGACCTTGGGCCTCGATGTCTCAGATCGGGAAGTTGCCCGCACACCCTTGCCTCAGAGCTTAAACTCTCCAGAAGGGAAAGAGAAACAGAACATCAGATAAGCAGACCCTGCCTGGCCCTGGCCGGCTTTTTCTGCTTCTGTCCAGCGGCACCCACCTGTTATGGCTGGAGAGATGGCCCATGGGCTTTCTTTCTGGGCGATTGTGTGAGGTTCCTGCTGTGTTTACCTGGAGATTCTTTTAACTCAGGGTTTGTGCCATGGCCCCTGGGAAGGGTAGAACCCAGTCCAGGCTCCAGCCACGATTCAGGCAGTCTCGGAGGCCATGGATGGGTAGCTCCCACAGAATGTTCCTGCCAGTGCGGGGAAGCCCTCGTCTTAATGGGAAACACCACCGACATCTCCATAAGCAAGGACAGGTTCAGAGGGCAAACCTCACGAAGACACAGCTCTGAGCATGTGCAGAACGTTGCCCGCTCAGCCCATTCCGGATATCAGGGATTATATCCTACTTGCTGCAAGGAATGGTATGGAATCTTTGGTATCCTTGGACTTGGAGAAATGCTATGCTCACGGGCAGGGTTGCGGGGAGGTCTGTCCCTTGAGCCAGTAAGTAGTGTTGGTCCCTGGAGATTCATGAACGGAGGCTGACAAATTCTTTCTGTAAAGGGACAGATAGTACATATTCTTGGCTTTATGGGCCACACAGCCTTTGGGGTCATTACTTCCTCCCTTGTATCTGGACAGCAGCCCTGGACACCACATAAATGAATAGGTGTGGCTGTGTTCCAATAACACCACGATGGACATGAGTTTGAATTTCATGTAATTTTCACCTGTCAAAAATATCACTGCTCTTTTTTTTTGTTTTCCAACCCCTTAAAATCGTTAACGTCATTCTAAGCTGCATTGCTGTGCAGATGCAGGCAGTGGGCCATGGTTAGCAGCCCCCCTGTTCTAGAAGCCTCCTACGGTGGACGGTGGGCCTCACAGATCCGAGCAAATCATTGGTCTAATGATTTCAGTTCTTAAAAATGTGGTTATGAAGCAGCTCTCCATCTTGGGTGTGCTGGTTGAATAAAACCTACTGTTAATCCATTGGTTCATTCTTGCAGCAAATATTCATAGCCTAGAGGTGAAGCGGGGAGGAAGCTGTAGGGGAAAAACTTGTTCTGATCTGGCTGTGGAACCACGGGCAGGTGGCTTGACCTCTGAGCCTCAGCTCTTTCATCAGTAGAGGCAGTAATAGTGGGACCTGCCCCGTCAGCGAAACAATCAGTGCAAGACTTAGCACATACCCAGCACATAGCATGCGTTCCATGCGGGTTAGCTATTTCCTCTCGCCTGTGTAAAGAGTTCAAGAGTAAAGATGACTGGCAGTGCTTTATCTCTTCATCCAGGGACCCTGCTCACATCTCATTTGGCACTGTATCGAAGAGGAGACCCAGACAAGTTACAGAACTGATCCAAGGTCCCGAGTTAATAATAAATGGTAGAGCTAGAAGACTGTGTGACTTGAAAGTCCTAGCTCTTTCCAGGGGATGCCCTTGCAGGGGACCTGAGGGGAGATTTAAACTGGGTTATCTAGGTGTTCGCTGAGCATCTTTCCTGTTGGAGCCAAACTCTTGTAACTCCTCTGTTCTGTGCCTCAGATTCTTGGGGAGACCAGCATCATTTGGGGGAACCTCACAGACCTCCAGCAGCGCGAGGAGGTGCCAAGGCTGAGGGCTCTGAGTGAAGATCACAGTGAGAACGTTGTCTGCTCTGCATGGAGCTCTGGTTAGAAGCTCAGCCTGGAAACAGCCATCCGGGGAAGACTTGAGTTTTTCTGAGCCCCCTTGGGAGACACCGTCTGTGGTTTCTGAGTCACTGAAGGGCTATTGGGAAAGGCTCTAGAAGTTTCTAGAAAACAGTGTTCAGGGTAGCTGCTTTTGAGAATGAAATCATCAAGGTGTTGGGAAACAGATACCAGCGGTGAGTTCCTGACCAGTTAGTTGTATGCCTCGGTTTTCCCTTCTGTAAAATGGGGGTGAGATGTCATCATTCGTCGCCCTTTGCTTGAGCCCCACCCACGTTAGTCAGGTACCCACAACGGGGTCTCACTCCGAGTGCACAAGGGAAGGCTAGGGAGGAAGCCGGACCTTGGGCCTGGGGAGATAAAGGTCGGACGAGGCACACAGTGGACGGAGCAGAGCCCGCGGCAGCTGTGAGGGGGCGGAGCGGGGACGGTGGGCCGAGCTGGTGTCTTCCACACCCCTGCACGGTGAAGGCTGAAACAGAGCAGGAAGGACCGCAGACCTTCGACTCACGTGTCTGCCGTCCTATCTGTAACCCGGAGCATCTCCCTCTCGGTTACCTGAGGAAAGGCTGCTCTTGACACAGGCTGCTGGACACCCAAACCCCAGCTGTGAGTGGCGGAGAAGGTGGGGTGGCAGGTGAAGGGCGGGGTCTCAGGAGTGGCGGGAGGGGTGTGGGGAGAAAATCTGAAGATGGAAACGGGTGTGACTGGCTATTCCCAGTTCGCCCTGGACTGGCAGGTTTCCTGGGATGAGGTGCTTTCAAGGCTGAAACTGGGACAGTCCTTGGCAAAGCAGGGCGAATTGGTCACCATGGCTCATTCAGTCGTGCCACTTTGACCATGGCTGTGGGCAGTCTGGGTTGTGGGTGGACAAGGGTCAGCTCTCTCCGGAGCCTCCGTGCTCCCTCAGACCTAACCGCCCCTCCTCCGTGCTCCCAGAGGCTCTGTGCATGGAGCGTCACCAGCTCTGATGTACCCAGCATCAGTGAGCACCCTGAAGGTGGACACCTTGCTTGTCCTCCGGCCGACCCCTGCCTGTGGCAGAGCACAGAGCATTTAATAAACGCCGTGGCCTGAGTGGGCGAGGGGCTGAGGGTCTCCACCCTGGCCTCCTCCACACTGGGGCAAGTTACTGCTTCTTGCTTTGCCACTTTGCACGTGCTGTTCCTTCCCTTGCATGCCCTTCCCTCCCTGGGTCACCTCCAGCGGGAGTCCTCCCTTGCCGGTCCCACCCCTGCTATGTCCCTCTGAGCTGAACCTTGCTCAGCTCCCTCATCGGGCCTCTTTGTTCCCATGTCTTTGTCCCCTACACACTGTGAGCTCCGTCCTCAGCTGAGTGGCTTCTAGACTACGCTCGGCACCTGGAGTCCCCATAAAAGTTCTTGAAGGAATGAATGACTGAGCCCCTAGGGCCGAGAGTCACTCATTCATTCACTCACAACTCCTCGCCGAGGGCCTACTGTGTGCCAGGGATCGTCCTAGGCAGTGGGATGGGAGCAGTGGACATGATTTTGCTCTGGGGGAACTTACATTCTGGAAGGATCTAGAATCATCTAAATTCAACAAGCAAGTGAAAAAGTAAATAAGACCCTATCAGAAGGTCAAGTGTGTGCTCTGATGAAAATGCAAAGAAGAAGTGGGTGGGAGCGAGGAGGGCGGGGAGGGGAAGGGCGGGAGGGGGGGAGGCGCTCTGCTGCAGCAGGCTGGGGGTGGAGGCCGCCCCTGCCCCGAGGGGACATGGCTCCGGCCCAGCACTGGGACCGAAGAATGGGTCCTGGCAGCCCTTGTGGAGTGCGGGCCACTCGGGATGGGGGCGTTTGCCGTCCCCACAGCACGTGGGCCATCAGTCCCTTCAAGGAAGTCCGTCAAAGCAGCATTGTGTGTGAGGAGGAGAAAACACGTTTCAGGGAGTCCAGAGTGCTTTGTGCCTGATGTGGGAAGCTGAGCGCGGGTTTGCCCTCCGGGCTGGGTGTACGTAGAGGGCCACGTGCTGATGGTCTCCTCCCCCGGCGGGGTGCGTGACCACTCAGGGGCAGCGGCACGCCATGAAGGGACTTGGGCTGGGGACACCTGGGAACCCTGTCCTCCAATGGGAAAGGGACGAAGCTCCTTCCTGGCCCTGGCAGGCGGGCTGACCAGGAAAGGGTCAGGAGCACAATGGCAGTGATTGGTCAGCTTCCAGGCACTGCGCACAACAGTGGAGCATTGTCCCCGGGGATTGGACATGGGTTCAGCCCTGGACACCGGCCCCACCGGGGGCGGGGGGAAGATGCAGCCTCGTCTGCGGGGCCAAAGCACCTGTGCTCAGGAGACACTCCCCAGAGTCTCAGGGGACGCGGCCGGGGGTGGGGGAGGGGGCGCCTCTGGGGCTGAGGCTGGGAGTTTGGGGTGGCACCTCTGAGTCTACAGGGACGTCCCTCAGCCCTGCTGGTGACACTCTCATATTGCTTCCCCAGCGAGCAGAGGAATGAAAGCCAGTCCCCAGGCTGCGTGCCCTTGTCCTCACGCACACATGTCACCAACCTGGCGTCTCCAGGCCCTGGCGGGGATGGCCAGTGCTAATTATAACCCGCATGGCCTGCGAACAAGTGACCTTGGACTCCAGGGAGGTGAAGGTTCTTGGAGTGGAGTCTCGGGGTGCTCCGCGGCTGCCAGACGGAAAGCGGGGCGTAGCGATACAAAGGACGGACTCCCTTAGATAGCTCAGGGGACGTCACCTTGCACTCCAGCCAAACGGGATGCTTTTGAACCTCGGGTTCCGCTAAGGGACTGTTGGGGAGAATGAAGTAGGAAGAGTACCTGTGATGTGACCTTGGGCAGGTGACATAACTGCTCTGAATCTTGATTTCTTTATCTATTAAAAGAAGACGATCATTGCTATTTATCAGTGGGTGGGAGACTGTAATGAGCGGATGTGCATGAACACCTGACACTTGGTTGGTACTTAGCAATGTTAGTTCCCAGCCATCCAGTCCTCTGAAAAATCCTGAAGGGCTTCCTGGAGGCAGCGACGCCAGCGTGGATGGTGAATGTAACCAGGCAAAGAAGAGCATCAAGGGAAAAGCCCCAGGGAGCTCCTGCTGCAGGGAGAGGAGGTGGGAAATGGTGGGAGATGAGGCTGCACAGAAGGGTGAAGAAGGATTTCAACTGTCCCGCTAAGCCTCGTGGACTTTCTGGGGTCACAGCTGTGGAACACTGCAGGGTTCAGGTCAGAAAGAGCCTCGAGCCCTTAAAAGCCCCTTTCTGCCAAAAAGAGAGGACTCTGGTCCCTCTGCCTCCCACAAGACTGGCAGATTTCCGGGAAGGAGCCGAAGCATCCTTGTGCCCGGGCCCCCGGAGCCGGTTATGCAGTTGGCTCTACGGGGCCTGGTCCCCCCAGGGGTTCCCTGAGTCCAGCCCCAAGGACTCCCTTCCTCCAAGAACTCCCCTGTGGAACAAACCCTGCCTTCCTTGGGCTGTTCTTCCCGCAGCTGGAGTGCCCTTTCTTAATTAGAAAGCGAAGTTCAAATCATTCTGTGTCACTTTATAAACCTAGCCTGGAAACCTGGCAGGGCTTGGGAGGTGTTCACGCACTGGCATTTTTCTTAGCCTGCTGGGCTCTCTAGTCTGCCGTGTCCCTGGTGACAACGTCAGCCAAGCACCAGCAGGACCAGCCCATGTGGGTCCCTGTGAGTCCGAGAGGTGGCTTCTTTGCACTGAGGGCCCACCATGCCACAGGCTCAGTGCCAGACCTCTGCACGCTTGTTGTCATTGCTATCCTCGCTTTACAAACAAGAACACCGAGGAACAGAGACGTTAACAAACTCACCCAAGGTCACACAGCTAACAGGCAGAGAAGCCGGACTGGCCCAGACCCAGACTGGCCATACTTCACAGTCTGCTTCTCCTGCAGAGCATGACTTGAACACTGGGCTTCGTTAAGACTAATATTTGTGAAGTCTAATAGAACTGTGAAATCTCTTAATTTGTTTTTAGAATGTATGGAACTTGAAAGTCCTTTGGTTTTTAAAAAACTGTTACTCCCACCTTAAGGAAATTGAAATTTCAAAAATGTGCTTCTGATGACACTACTTTAAGAAAATTCTAGTTTTTTTTTTTTTTTTCCATGTTCCTTTCCATCTTTATCTTTTTTTGATACAGTTTCTGCACAATTTGCACGGCGGGGGTTGGCAACCTCCAGCCCACTGGCCAAATGCCTCATGTTTTTGCAAACAAAGGTTCTGGCACACAGCCAGGCTCATCCTTTCTATCTTGCCTTGGACTGTTTTTACACCACAACCGCGGGTTTGGGTTGTTGTGACAGAGGCCATATGGCACGTGAAACCAAAAATATTTACTCCCCGATCCTTTCCAGAAACAGCTCACAGACCCCCGGTCTGGTGTGAATGGAGTTTTGCACCAGGCTCTCTCTCCTCGTTCGCCACGGTGTCGGTCCCTGGCGTTGTCACACTTCTCATTGTCAATAGCCCGGGACAGTCTGTGGCATGGATCACTCAGACTTTTCTTAACCATTTCCTTTTGGCTGGACTGTTAGAGTCCATCTTTGTTTTTCTCTGAGAACTGCCATGTGTGCAAGCTTATTATTTATTTAAAACATGCGTGTGATTGTGATGCCTACTCTCGGTCCTCTACGCTACAGCTCACTCGCTCCTCAGATCAGCGCTGTGACGTTCACGTTGTCATCACCCCGTTTCACAGCTGACAAAGTGAAGTTGGAGGAGTTAGAAACCCACTTGGCCAAGGCCATGTCCACTGTCAGCAGCAAAGCCTGCTCTGCAGGAGGCCCCCAGTCTCAGCAGCTCTTAGGAAGTGTCCCAGAATAGGCAGGCCGCTGTGACTCTGAGTGAGGGTGGGGGGCCAGGACAGTGACTCAGCGGCGGGAGCCCCACCCTGCCCTGCCCAGCCCAACCAGCCATTCCGCATTGCCCAGATCTGGTTAATTCTCTCTCTTCTTCTTTGGTACAAGCCAAGCGGCTAGGGCCATGTGACCACAAAAGTTCTTTCTTTGTGGAGAATAGCTCTGAAAAAAAAAAAAAAAAAAAAGGCGGGCTGTTGATACTGAAGAGAAGAAAAAGCACAGGGCCTAAGAAAATGGTGTCTTAAACGGTAATAAAAATTTCGTTTGGGTGTAATATGATAGGAACAGATCAGGGGCTCTGCTTCGTGGCCAGAGAAGTCCCGGGCTTGCTCAGTTGTTATAAACAGATGACACATTTGCAAATAGTATAGTTGGACTGACAAACAACAACAGCGACAACAACAAAAACGCAACGTAACGGACCAGCAAAATGGAAATGGCTCAGGACGGTTCGTGACATCCTCCCCCTGGACTATTCTGGGTCACGTACCATGAGAAATGTTGATGATTGACACCATGGGCCGCCTGTGGCAAGCTTGCTTTCGGTCTTCCTCCAGCGAGGGGGCCTTCGGGAGGCTGAGGAGACCTGTGGGCCTCTATAGGAGGATTTCAGGGGCTCGTGGAGCCCTCGTCACCTGTCCAGGGCCCCACACACCTTGTCAGAGGAGGCAGGTTAAGAGCCCTGGTCCATGTACACATTGTGAAAAGTGAATTTTGTGAGTGTCACTCACTGTGGGCCTTTCCGACTGGCGGATTCTATTCTATTCAGGAGGGTCTCAAGTCGAGAGAGGCCGTGTTGTAGAGAAGGGGGGGATGCGAGAAGGCTGAATGCTGTCCCCGTCTTCTAGAGGAGAACAGCGGGAAGGAGCTGTCAGGTCGCCCAAGAGCACAGGACCTGCTTGGCTCTGTCCGTCGCTGTGCTCTCCAGCACCCACCCCAGAGTCTGGTGCAGAGCAGCCATTGAAATGGGATTTGTCTTTAAAGGAATGAGGTGTCTCCCAAGCTTTGGGATGAAGGGAAACCGGGCCTGGTGTGGTTCTCGGTGAGAGGATGAGATGGGCCCAAGCCTACTCTCTCTCCACCTGTTCACTCGAGGTCCTTGTGTTACCAGAGAGTGGGGTCCTCTCCGAGCACGTTGTCCAGGTTCTTGATGTCTCGAACAAAGAATTGAGCAAGACACCGAAATACAGCAGAAAAGAAAAGCTTGAATAGAAAGGAAAGTCCACTTCTAGACGTGGACACAGGCCTGAGCAAGAGAAGTGTGGCTCAAAATGCCTGGTGACCAAAGCCTTCGGGGTTTTATCCCTATTTGCTGTGGGTGGTCCCTTTTCTTAGAGGGGTGGGCTTCCTTGATTGGCAATTAAGATAAACAGGACTCAGTGATTCATGATTTGCTCTCTGCGCATGTTTGTACCCAGAATTCAGTCTGTTATGATGATAGTAATGGACTTCCGGGCATATGCATCATATTATAATGATGGTATCATGAGGCTCAGGTGAGTTGAAGGTCGTTGGGCTCTTCATTGCATAGGTGCAAGTGACTGGCTTAAACTGTTACCCAGTTTTCTGCCTACTTGTTCCCTGGTATGAGTTACTTTTAGCCCCAAAATGCCTCTGTCTTGCTTAATTGTGGGCAGACTCTTTCTAGGATAGGGTGACCTCAGTGTCTTTGCAGGCAGACCTGAAACCCCCTATCTAACTTTCCTGCCTGACTCTTTTCTAAGAGCCATGAACCCCCTTATGATTAGTATGGATGCTGAGGGATGGGAGGTCTCTTCTTCCGTATTTGCTTCCTGCTGAGAAGGGTCGTAGTCCCTGCCTACTGGGGTTTCTGGAGCTCTTTCCCTTTCTGCCTCAGCCAGGGCGGAGTCTTGGGTTTCCTGCTGAAGTGCCACCTCAGTCTCTAGACAAAAGAAGATACAAACTGGTTATTTAAATCATATATCTATTAGTTTTTATTATTGATTTGTCTATTAAACGAGTAAAGGAAAACAGGCTTAGTTAATATATTTCTTAAAGAGAAAAAAAAGACCTTTGGCTGAAGTCCCTTCCCTGCTTACACTCCACGGGCCCTGTCTGGTCTAACACCATTTCTGCTAACGATGGGCCAATGACCCTTATCAATAATCAGAGGATCTGAGGAGTCACCAGTTTGGAGGCAATTATTGAGATGTGAGGGAGAGGGACTTTTTACCAAAGAAAGGAGGGAAGAAAACTTAACTAGGTTTACTTAAAAGATTAAGAAGTCTGCAAGAGATGTCCCTTTTTATTTCCTGCTAAAAGATTAAGAATCGTACAGGTGATGTCTCCTATCAGGTAGACTCAGACCCAGACTGGCCATACTTCACAGCCTGCTTTTCCTGAAGAGCATGACTTGAATGCTGGGCTTCATTAATACTAAGCTAATTGTACTCATTTAACGTATTTTGAAAGTCTAATAGAACTGTGAACCTCTTAATGTGTATGTAACTTTAAAAGTCCTTTGAGTTTTAAAAAACTGTTACTCTCACCTTAAGGAAACTGAAATTTTCAAAATGTGCCTCTGATGACACTACTCTAAGAGAATACTTTTTTCCATGTTCCTTTCCATCTTTATCTTTTTTGACACAGTTTCTGCATAATTTGCACAGCGGAGGTGGGCAAACTCCAGCCCACTGGCCAAATGCCTCGTGTTTTCACAAAGGTTCTGGCACACAGCCAGGCTCATCATTTCTATCTTGCCTTGGACTGTTTTTACACCACAACCGCGGGTTTGGGTTGTTGTGACAGAGGCCATATGGCACACGAAACCAAAAATATTTACTCTCCAATCCTTTCCAGAAACAGCTCACAGACCCCCGGTCTGGTGTGAATGGAGTTTTGCACCAGGCTCTCTCTCCTCGTTCGCCACGGTGTCGGTCCCTGGCGTTGTCACACTTCTCATTGTCAATAGCCCGGGACAGTCTGTGGCATGGATCGCTCAGACTTTTCCTAACCATTTCCTTTTTGCTGGACTGTTAGAGTCCATCTTTGTTTTTCTCTGAGAACTGCCATGTGTGCAAGCTTATTATTTATTTTAAACATGCATGTGATGCCTATTCTCGGTCCTCTACGCTACAGCTCACTCGCTCCTCAGATCAGTGCTGTGAAGTTCACGTTGTCATCACCCCGTTTCACAGATGAGAAAGTAAAGTCTGGCCGAAAGCCATTTTCGCTTATGATAGTCCGATGATCCTTATCAAAAGCCAGAGGACCCGAGTTACCAGTTTCAGGGGAATTATCTGATATAGGGGAGAGGGCCCTTTTCCCAAAGAAAGGAGGCAAGAAAACTTAAGTAGATTTACTAGAAAAAGCGAAGAACTCTGCAAGAGGTATCCCATATCATTTCTCGCTAAAAGATGAACCATTTTGTAGGTGATGTCTGGTATCATTTACCCTGCTCTTTTGATGTCGGTCTCCTATCTATGAGACCAGCTTAAGATGAAATTGATCACTTTGTTGGTGTAAGAAAATTCTTCCCTTTGGTTTCAGTTTTGATCTAGGTATCCAACTGGCAATGGACCTACAGTGGGGAACACGTTGGATGCAGCAACAAGAGATAAGTCCTACAAAGATAAACAAAATGAAAAGCAGACATTTGCATGCCCTTCCCTTAGCGCAGGGAGACTGGGCTGCCAGGAAGTGAGGGGACAGATCAAGACCTAAAATTCCTGTCCTCTGTTTACTATTGAACACAACGTCACGAATTTGTTTCACGTTTTCTTCAATTAATCGTTCGTTGTCAGAGAGCTTGAAACAACATAGTCCTTTCAATTCTTCCCATCCATGGTTATGCCTGAGTAATAAGTAGTTTATAGCAGCCCTGTTTTCAAGAACAGCTGCTCTGTCCTGTCCTAATTCTTCTCCCATGGCATGGATGGCCTGACAGGTTGCGTTTAATCCTTTTGCCATGGAGCAGGCTATTCTGTTGACTTCTATATTTAGGGCAATAGTCGTAGCTGGTACAATAAACACAAACAAAGCAGTCTATTCAGCTGGACTAATTAAGTGTAGGTCACTATTACAGCCAGGGTCAAGGGTGAGTTCCCTTGTGAAGCCTCGTTGGAGACTTTTGAGGCATCAATACAGTTAGTCTTCCCAGGAAACAAGGTCCCCCGTACTGTTAGTGGGAACTTAAGAATAAACAGTTCTTCCACAGATGAGAAACCACCCAGCGAGTAATTTAACATGTGCATTTGCATAGCTTACGGACGCCGTGGAACTGCAGTTCAAGGTCATATTATCCGAGATGTTAAAACATTGGTTAGTACACCTGGTAAATGCTACGCATTTTTCTGCTGCTGTTATAGTAGAAACTTAGCCCTATCCTTCCTGTAGTTTGTGCAATGATTATGCCCCAGTCTGGACTATGCCAGCCCATCAAGGCCAACCAAGATCAAGGCCCTCCAGGCCTGAAACGTTTTTTTTATTGCTTAAGGTCACCTCGATATGGTTTCTGTATTATGGCAGTTAAATGTGCTTCAAGTTATCGGACACCTTAAAGGCCTCTGGCATTAAGGCAGCCTGTGGGATTTGGGGTCCAGGCCCCAACTTTTGGAGCTTCCTTTTGAATACTGAGCACAGCTCAAGTTATGACATTTATAACTGGGAGTGTCTGGCCCTCAGACTGTGGGCCAATGTCAGTATATTCTCTAAAAGCCTCAGAAAACTGGTTAAGGCAACGTAAAGCACAGACATTTATTTTGATGAAGCATGAAATCTCTGTTTTCAACTCAGAAAACTTTTCTATACTATCAGTAGCAGACCGATAGTCTAAGAAACATTAAAACACAACTCTAATTTTGAAAATCTCATCTCAAGATTTCTCTTCGCAAACCTACAACTTTCCTAATCCCTTCAGTTTGCCTCTTGTCACTCATTCAGAAATAACCAACTTTAAGACGAACAACTTTCCATAAATTCCTTTCAGAATAAATCTCCATACTTTATACCGTCTGTTACCAAAAACATATTTTCCTTTTCATCATAATTAGAATTCTTAACTCAACCACCATATTGCAGATAACACTGACTAATATGGATCAAAGGTCATGCACATACTCTTACTTCCCCATCATCAGTATTTGTAACTTACCTGAGGGTACATATCTAGTTTCCTCAGGGAGCGATGAAATAGAAGGGGTCCCCAGAGAACTCGTCCCCCACTCAGAGTCTGAGGGTGAAGGGGGAGAAAATTTCTGATCACCAAGATCGCCAGGAGGGGCTCCTCTCATGGGGCCATCTAATGAGCCTGGGGCTTGGTGAAGGAGCCAAGAAGCTGAACTTTTATTTTTTTTTAATTTATTCATTTAAATTTGTTTCAAGTATATCGTACATTGGTTAGACATCTATATAGTTTGCAAAACGATCCCCTCATTTGCTCCCTCCCTCCCCTAACCCTCCACCTAGCCAACAGCTGACCATCCATCAGCTAATAATTTGTACTTTTTTAACCCTTCACCCCATTCTCCAAGCCCCCAAAACCCTCTCCCCTCTGTCCGTCACCAAATTATCCACTATATTTGTCAATCTGTTTTTGATTAGTTTGTTCTTTTTGTTCCTTAGATCCATATGGTATTTATCTTCCCTGTCTGACTTATTTCACTCAGCATAAGAACCTCTAGGTCCATCCATGTCATTGCAAATCGTAGGATTTCATTTTTTTAACGGCTGAGTAATATTCCATTGTATATATGAACCATAATTTCTATATCCAATCGTCTGTTGATGGGCATTTAGGTTGCTTCCATATCTTGGCTATTGTAAATTGTGCTGCCATGAATATTGAGGTGCATAGATCTTTACAAATTAATGTTTTGGTTTTCTTTGAACAAATACCCAGATGTGCAATTGCTGGGTCAAAAGTTATGGCCATTTTTAGTTTTTTGAGAAACCTTCCTATTGTTTTCCATAGTGGCTGTACTACTTTGCAATGCCACCAACAATGTATGAGGGTTCTCTTTTCTTCACTTCCTTACCAACACTTGTTGTTCTTTGATTTATCGATGATAGCCATTCTGACAGATGTGAGGTGATATCTCATTGTGGTTTTAATTTACATTTCTCTGATGATTAGTGACCATCTGTATTTCCTCTTTGGAGAAGTGTCTGTTCAGGCCTTATGCCCATTTTTTAATTGGACTGTTTGTGTTTTTGTTGAGTTGTATAAGTTCTTTATATATTTTGAGTATTAATCCCTTAGCAGATATATTATTAGTAAATATCTTCTCCCAAACAGTAGGTTGCCTTTTTGTTTTGTTGATGGTTTCCTTTGCTATACAAAAATTTTTAGTTTGATGTAGTCCCATTTGTTTATTTTTCCTTTTGTTTCTCTTGCCCGAGGAGATATATCTGAAAAGAAATTCTTGTTTGTAATATCACAGAGTTTACTGCCTATGTTTTCTTCTGGAAGTTTTATGGTTTGGGGTCTTACATATAAGTCTTTAATTCATTTTGAGTCTGTTCTTGTATATGGTGTAAGCAGGTGATCCAGCTTCTTTTTTTTTTTTTTCATGTATCTGTCCAATTTTCCCAACACCATTTATTGAAGAGAGTGTCTTTCCCATATTGTGTATTCTTACCTCCTTTGTCATAGGTTAAGTGGATTTATTTCTGGGCTCTCTATTCTGTTCCATTGATCAATGTATCTGTTTTTATGCCAGTACCATGCTGTTTTGATTACTGTAGTCTTATAGTACAGTTTGATATCAGGTAGTGTGATTCCTCCAACTTTGTTCTTTCTCAAGATTGCCATGGCTATTCGGGGTTTTTTATGGCTCCATATAAATTTTAGGATTATTTGTTCTAGCTCTCTGAAAAATGCCATTGGTATTTTGATAGAGATTGCATTGACTCTATAGATTGCTTTGGGTAGTATGGCTATTTTAACAATATTGATTCTCCCTACCCATGAACACGGGATATGCTTCCATTTATTTGTATCTTCTTCAATTTCTTTTTTCAATGACTTGTAATTTTCTGGAAACAGATCTTTTACCTTCTTGGTTAATTTGATTCCCAGGTATTTTATAGTTTTCAGCGCAATTATAAATGGGAGTGTTTTCTTAATTTCTAGAAGAAGCTAAACTTTCACTGGTGCAGCCGTCCTAGCTTGTCCAGGCTTGCCATTACACCAAGCCAGTGGATTAACTAGTTGGTTATATTAACTTTCTGTCATATTAGCTGATTCTTGAAGCATTAGAAGTCTGGGAGTTTTACACTCCAGTTGTAATATTGCTTCTAATTTGGTTAAAATATCCCGTCCTAACCATGGAATGGGGCAGCTTGGCACTATTACAAACTCCTGATGAAAGGTCTGATCTTCCAATGGGCAGGTCAGCGGTGGAGTAGAATGGTTGACCTTGCCTTCCCCTTCACTCCTATGATAATCGCAGTTCATGAGGAGGGTTTTCCTGCAAAGGCAGGGAGAACAGACTAGGTTGCCCCGTATCTAAAAGAAACTGAATTTGCTTACTCATTGTGTCCAGAGTTACCCAGGGTTCCTCGGTCGTCGTGATGACCACATTCCCAGACAGGGGTGGCGAGGATGGCCCTGGGTCTCTTCAGTCACACAGTTCCCGGACCTGGGCTACTAGGCTGTCGGCTGGCCGCCTTCCTCTCTGGGAGCGTGGACAGTCAGCTCTCCACTGCCAGGGATTAGTACCAGTTTCCTTACATGTGTGGCAAGGGCTTGGGGGCTTTTCTGTGCAGTCCTTTGCCCAGAGTCCTACTTTCTTGCATTTGAAGCAAGAACTCAATGTCTCCTTATTCCCCGTTCTCTTAAGGGATGCTTGTTGGGTACCAAGGGCCTGGCCAATTGCGACAGCCATAATCCTGGCTGTCATTTTTCTTTATTCTGTTTTCTTTTTCCCTCTTCAAGATCTCGACTGTTATAGACCATGAAGGCCTTATCTAGTAATTGATTTTGGTTAGTTTGAGGCCCCTTCTGCAGCTTTTGAAGCTTGCATCTGTTATCAGGGGCTGCCTGGCTAATGAAATGCTGGCCTAACAAAGCTAACCCCGCAAGGGAAGTGGGGTCTACATTAGTATACCTCCCAAAGGCTTCTTCCAGCCGGCTAAAGAAGCTGGCCAGGTTCTCATCTTTCTCTTGAGTAATGGTTCTAAGCATCTCATAGTTTACTGGCTTTGTATTCCTTTTTTCATTTTCCGTTGAGGGCCTCTAGAAATTTGGCGCATCTGGCCACTCCCTCGTGGATGTTATAATTCCAATCGGGATCAGGTAAGGGTACCACCTCATCCAGGGGCATTATTGCCCTGGGGGTGCCTAACAAAGGTGTCGTCTGCGTCCTGTTCAGCCGCTGTTAGAATGTGGCCCTTTTTGATGATTGTACAGCAAGTGGCTAACATAAATTAGATGTCTTTCCAGGAAAGATCAAAGGCCAGAGTTTGAAATTCATCTGCAGACTTGCTTGGATCTTCAGAATGTCTTCCTAGTTTTTCCTTACATTGATGAATATCAGGGATAGAGAACAGCATTCGCACCCTCATGGTGCCTTCCACCCCAGGCACCTTCTGAGAGGCAGGACGGTGGAAGGGAGTGTGGGATATGGAGTCCCACTTCGAGTGTGAGGAGGGCTAAGAATAGCCTCCAGCTTCCGTGGTGGAGCCTCTGGAGGGGGAGAAGAATTATATGGGGGTGGCCGAGCTTCCCTCTGAAGGACAGGCGGGGCATTAAGTGATGGGTCATCTATGATATGTGGCTCTGGTTTGTATTTGTCCTTGCCATGAGGCTTCTGGTAGTCTGGGCACAGAAAGGGATCTTGGTAAAGTGCTGTGAAGGTCTGAATCTACGGAACTTCCAAACATTTTTTTTTTCCTTTTTTGCAGGATAAATCTAGTTGAAAGATGGTTTTATAATTGAGACTTCCATTTATAGGCCATCGCTTCTGATCTCCTAGTTTATATTGTGGCCAAGCTACATTCCAATAAAACACAGGGCGTTTCTTTCTCAAGTTGTCAGATCGAATTTGTCCCAATGGTTAAGGATACAAGGAAGAGGCCAGTTTGATGGGACAAGTGCTGACGGCTTATTTCCTGTGGTAGTCTGTGAAAAGGGAGAGTCTAAGAAGAGTTTCACTAGGAAGGACAAGCCCTGCCCCCCCAAGCATCCTCTGGGTGGTAGCCAGGTCCGGGAGAGGGTCTTCCTGGGGTGTCCCCCCTGCGAAGTCCCTAACTTAGGATGCTGGATGTCTCCAGCCTTGGGTGAGCACTGGTGCTACTTATCTGATGCTTGGACTCAAACTTAGATTCGGCTCTTGAATTGGGCTTAGGCTTGGGAAATTATGGTCTAGGATAACTCTGGGTACCCCTCGGCTTTTGGCACCCCGTCAGTTCTACTACTGTACCCTGGAATGTTATAACCTTAACCAGAGCTTATAGGGCAAGGGTAGTCAAGGAAGGTGCAGAATGTCACCGTGGGCGTAACTTGTCTTTGACCCTAAAGTGAGTCCTTTACTGGATCAAAGGATGCCTAACGTGGCCAGGAGAAGTCTCCGAGGTCTACCCAGGTGAGCAAACACAGATATCGGAAAGAAATGGTCTAGGAAAGAGGGTCACTGGGAGTCCCTATCCTGGGAAGCTACACTCAAGGTAGGAGGTGGAGCAGATGGTACAGGGTGAATTACAGCGGAAAGGCAGTTTAGGGAGGACCTCAGCCTGGGGTCCCCAGAGGAAAGTAGCCAGAGAAGTGAAATCAGAGCAGCACAGACGTAACGCCATGGGGATAGAATGTCCAAGACAAGGAAGAGAAGATCTTCCTAGAAAGGGCTCACCTTCTGGCTGGCGCACCCCAGAAGATGTTACTGGAGAGTGGGGTCCTCTCCGAGCACGTTGTCCAGGTTCTTAATGTCTCGAACAGAGAACTGAGCAAGACATCGAAATCCAGCAGAAAAGAAAAGCTTTAATAAAGGGAAAGTCCACTTCCAGACGTGGACGCGGGCCTGAGCGAGAGAAGCGTGGCTCTAAATGCCTGGTGACAAAGCCTTTGGGGTTTTATCCCTATTTGCTGTGGGGGGTCCCTTTTCTTAGAGGAGTGAGCTTCCTTGATTGGCAATTAAAATCGACGGGACTCTGATTCATCATTTGCTCTCTGCGCATGTTCGTTCCCAGAATTCAGTCTGTTATGATGATGTTAATGAACTTCCAGGCATATGCATCATATTATAATGATGGTATAATGAGGCTCAGGTGAGTTGAAGGTCGTTGGGCTCTTCATTGCGCAGGTGCAAGTGACTGGCTTAAACTGGTACCCAATCTTCTGCCTACTTGTTTCCTGGTATGAGTTACTTTTAGCCCCAAAATGCCTCTGTCTTGCTTAATTGTGGGCAGACTCTTTCTAGGATAGGGTGACCTCAGTGTCTTTGCAGGCAGACCTGAAACCCCCTATCTAACTTTCCTGCCTGACTCTTTTCTAAGAGCCATGAACCCCCTTATGATTAGTATGGATGCTGAGGGATGGGAGGTCTCTTCTGTATCTGCTTCCTGCTGAGAAGGGTCTAGTCCCTGCCTACTTGGGTTTCATGGAGCTCTTTCCCTCTCTGCCTCAGCCAGGGTAGTGTCTCAGGTTTCCTGCTGAAGTGCCGCCTTAGTCCCTGGACAAGGAAAAGAAGATACAAACTGGTTATTTAAATCATACATCTATTAATTTCTATTATTGATTTGTCTGCTAAGCGAGTAAAGGGAAATAGGCTTGGTTAACATATTTCTTAAAGAGAAAAAAAAAAAGACCTTTAGGCTAAAGGTAAAGCTGCCTCCAACCCCCCTCCCTCTTCTTGGATTCTAAGGGCCTTGCCTGGCCTAAAGCCATTTCTTCTTAGGATGATCCAATGATCCTTATCAAAAGCCAGAAGACCTGAGTTGCCAGTTTCAGGGGAATTATCTGGATTTGGGGGAGAGGGCCTTTTTCCTAAAGAAAGGAGGGAAAAAAACTTATGTAGGTTTACTAAAAAAATATGAAGAACTCTGCAAGAAGTGTCCCATGTCATTTCCTGCTGAAAGATTAAGAATCTTGCAGCTGATGTCCTGTATCGCTTGGAGGGTGTACCCTTCATCTGGGTAGAGTAGAAGGCACAGGGGGAGAAGTCGAAATGAGCTGTCAGTTCTTGGAGCTGCCCCAGGCCCAGGGTCCCCGCAGCTGGGGTCAGCGTCCCTGTTCTGATTCATTCTGAGCCGACACCCAAGAGGTCTACTGGGGAGGCATCACCAGCCAGGCCCATCAGCCGTAACTCCAAGCCGTGCATGCCTCTCGGGCTTGTCCCCATCTCAGGCACACTCACTGCAGTCCGAGCTGCTGGGGCACACCCCTTGCACCCCGCCTGCCTCTGCGGCCAGTTGGGTGTGTGATGGGAAATCCTGTTCGGACTCAAAAAGGAACCCCCCTTCTTTTGCCTCTTGACTCACTTCCTCCTCTTGCTGGCCATTTTGCAGCGTGGCTTGGAGCGGGAGCCAGGCTGGCCTGGGCTTACTCCGGACTCGGTGTCCCAGTGGCTGTCGGACCTGGGCAGGAGCGTTGGCCCCTCTGAGACTCAGTTTATCCACCTGTAAGGTGCTTCAGTCACTTCTGCCTTGGTGGTAGGTGGGTCAGGGAGGTATAGGATTTGTCCAGTGCCTGGCACACAGCAGGTGGACTTGCATGTAAGAGCTTTTGGTGACATTTCCCCCAATCCAAAGGCGTCTCCTTAGGCATCTGAAGGTCCAGATTCATAGTGACCTCGACACCGGTCCAGGACCATCATAGGGTCAGATGAGCTTGGGGTAGGGACAGGCTAGGAGCAGGCAGGACACCTGTTCTCAGCAAACAGCGCTGGCTGGGTGTTTGCTGGGAAAGGAACCATGAGGACCAGCTTCAAGCACAGACATGGTTGGAAGGATGGAAACAGCTCTCCAGAGCTTATCAGATGTCAGCAAGTTCAACCTGTTGTTGAGAAAAAAGATCTTTTGACTTAATCTCTTGGCCCGTATTTTGAAGAGCAGGTTTCCAATAAGAAGGATGCCATTGGGGTTAAACGGGACTTTACAAGGCATTTCCTAGCATGTGACCTAAGGTGTCATGTGCAACGATCCTGCACCTCCTAGTCCGGCATTGTTTCCAGAAGGTTGATCACATGCTGCCCTGGCTGCTGGTGAGTGTGTCACTGCCGAGAGCATGCCACTCCCTTGCTCACAGACCCTCACTGCCCTCAGCTCCCTGTTGCCTACAGACTAAAGTCGATGCACCCCATCGGATCCCGTGCCGTTCAGGCCCCCCAGCCTGCCTCTCCCTCCAGCACTGCCTCTTTCTGTCCCCCCTTGGATAATTCCCAAAACTTGGCCTTATGCTTTCCTACTTCCTGGCTTTTGCTCATGCCAATCCATCCACTTGTCGTGCCCTTTCCCGATTCTCTTACCCAGAGCCTGCTCACCCTCCAGGGCTCAGCCAGAGTGCCCCCTCCTCCGCCAGCCCCTCCCTGAGTTCCCTGATCAGCATCAGCGCTCCGTTCTCTGGGCTCCAGGAGCTTCAGGTGTGTCTCTCCATTCACATACCTGCAGCCGCCTCCTTCAGAGTCCACGGTCTTGCAGACCGGGGGCTTTGCCACCTGTGGGCCCACGCCTGGCTCAGCAGCAGGCACCTCTGGACGATGAAGTCTTAAAGGGTCTTAGATTTGACTCTTTGTCTCCCATCTGTGAGCTCTGGGACCTTGGGCAGGCCACGAGACTCTTCTCAGCCTCGGTGTCCTCATCTGTATAATGCAAGTGAATATTAACACCCTTTTCTCGAGTCTAAAAAATGTTTTTATGATTGACTCAGCAAGTGCTATTGAATTGAATCGAGTAGCATCACACAGCCTTGGCACCCAAGGCTACTTAAAAGTTTCTGAGGGCCTCACTTAGCTTAACTTCCTCTGAGACTGTTAGGGGCAGCGGGCTTCCCACGGGGCTGCCATCACGGAAGACCATATGTCCTGCTCCCAGGCCAGTGCTTGGCCCATCCCATTGGGCTGCATTCAGCTTCTCTTTGGGAGGCCGTTTGCTTTCTGTTTGTTCCATTGCTTGATGGGAAATTTTCACGCCATCTATCTAATGCCCGTTTAACCAGTTTGGATGCCAGGATGGCATCAGGCCCTCTGAAGCGGTCTGCAGGGGGCTGGGCCAGCTGCAGCTCTGGAGTTCAATCTCCCAAATTCAATCCGGCAGTAACCGTGACCTGCTCTGAAATGTCATAGTTACTTCACCTCTCTGAGCCTCCATTTCCTTCTCTCTGCGGTGGTGAGAACAACCTTCAAAGTTGACATAAGGATTAAGTGAGGTTATGAGTGCCTGGAGAAGGAGGAGCTGCTGATTGGCACTGAATCCCTGCTCCGTGAATAGAAGGCACAGGTCTCTGTTTTGGAAAAGAACTCGAGCAGTCCCTTAGTTGCCCATACATCCGCACACCAGTGATAAGATGCGTGTTTTGGCTGCTTGCCTTAGCTACGTGACAACAGGACAGGCTGCCTGTGGTAGGTCGTGAGCCACTACCTGCCTCACTGGAGGTGTGCGAGAGTCTGGGAAGCCTTCTAGTGGGTATGTTTTTAAGAACATTCAAGCAAAGGTGATTGATTGGTTAAATTAGGTCGGTTTGAATGGCCCTCACTTTTGGGGAGTTGTTTCTTTTTTTAAAAAAACAGCTTTATTGAGATATAATTCACATAACCTGCAATTCACCCATTTAAAGTGTACATCCTGTGCCTTTTAGTTTATTCAGAGTTGTATAATCACCACCACAGTCATTTTTAGGACATTTTTATCACACCAAAAAGAAACTCTGTACAACTCCCCATGCTCCCAGCCCCCTAGCCCTAGGTAACCACTAATCAATCTACTTTCTGTCTCTTTACATTTGCCTGGTGTACACATTTCATGTAAGTGGAATCATAAAATATGTGGTCCTTTGCAACTGGCTTTCTCTTTTAACATAATGTCGTCAAGGTTCATTCATGTCGTAGCATCATTACTTCATTCCTTTTTATTGCTGAATAATATTCCATGGTATGGATAGAACACATTTTATTTGTCCATTCATTAGTTGATAAACATCCGGGTTGTTTCCACTGTTCTGAGTATCCTGAATATTTGTGTACAAATTTTTTAAAAATGTATTTTTTTATTTTTCAAATATAGTTGGCGTTATGAACACATTCTTGTGTAGAAATGTGTTTTCATTTCTCTTGGGCAAATACCTAGGCGTGGAATTGCTGGATCGGATGGTAACTCTGTCTTTGATCATTTGAGGAACTGCCAGGCTGTTTCACAAAGTAACTGCATCATTTTATGTTCCCACCAGTGGTGTATGTAGGTCCTAGTTTCTCGCATCACGGTTGCTGTCCATCTTTTTTATTACAGCCATCCTAATTGGTGTAAACTGGCATCTCTTCAGTTCTAATTTGCACATCCCTGATGGCTAATGCCACTGAGCATCTTTTCATATGCTTGTTGGCTATCCGAATGCACTTTGAAGAAATGTTTATTTGGGTCCTTTGCTCATTTTATAATTGGCTTATTTATCTTTCAGATACAAGCCCTTTATCAGTGATGTGATATGCAAAATTTTCCTCCCATTCTGGGGGTTATCTTTTCACTTGGTTGAGGGTTTCCTTTGAAACACAACAGTTTTAAATTTTGAGGAAGTCCAGCTTATCTGTTTTTTTCTTTTGTTGCTTGTGCTTTTGGTGTCACATCTAAGGAATCGTTACCTCAGCCAAGGTCAGAGATTTACACCTATGTGTTCTTCAAAGAGTTTTATCGTTTTGGCTGTTACAATTTGGTCATCGATCTGTTTTGAGTTTGGTGTGGAGTAGGGATCCCATTTCATTCTTTTGCATGTGGATTTCCAGTTGTTCCAGCTCTATTTGTTGAAAAGACCGTTCTTTTTCCATTAAATTGTCTTGGCATCTTGTTGCAATAGTCTGTAAATAGGAGAGCTTGTTGTTTCTTTCGCTGTGGGTCATTCTGAAGAGATGCAATGCTCCCTATCAGAGACACAGGATGTTTCTATACCAAGATGAGTGCTGGCCACAGACCTGCTGCTGAGCTGCTGCACAATCTTGGATGAGTCTCTTTCCTTCTCTCGGCCTCAGTCTCCCCATCTGTAAAATGGCACAGCTAGATAAGAAGATTCCTAAGAAGGTCCAGTTGTGACATGTTGAGACTCGACTCGGGAAGGTTTGTGCAGAGCCCTTCATTGGCTCCTTGGGGGTACTGTTATCCCATGAGGGCTAGCCTTGCAGCCTGAGACCTGTCTCAAAGCTGGGGACAGTTCCAGCAACTCCCTACGCTGGCTTGGCCCCGTGAGAGCCAGCCTTGCCTCTCCCAAAATGTTGCTGTTGTGCTCACTTAGTCAGCAACACTGCCACCCTCCTCCAAGCCAGCTGTGCCGCAGGCCTGGGTATACAGAGCAGATGAGACACGGCCTCTGCCCTCGAGGGTAACAGTCTAATGGGAAGACACACACATCACCAGCAGCACAGAGCCAAGTAGGGCATGCTCTTTGGCACTGTGTACTGTGTAGTGCAAAGGGGTGGATGGCAAAACACAGCTGTGCAGATAGGGCCACAGGCTTGGCCCAAATGTGGACGCTGACCCTGGGTGGTATCTGAAGAGTGTCAGGTTGAGTCATGGGCTACAGCCACCGCAGAGAACTCTTCACAGCTCTTTCCTCTGCCACCCAGCAGCAGCCATTACATTACCCCTGTAGCCCTCCAACCAGCCCTGAGACGCTGACCAGGTGGTGCCGGCCACCTGGCTACTGGCGAGGTGCTGTGGTTAATGGGAAGCCGCTGGAACCAGACTGCCCAAATTGCAATCCCAGTTCCACATGCTTTGAGAAAGTTATGTCACATCTCTGTGCTTTGCTTCCTTATCTACAATATGCCGCTAATGACGGCTCCTACCTTGTAGGATATTTATTGCCAAAGCACTGTGACCTTGATATTGTAGCTTGGAACCATGTCACATTCACTCCAGTGGGCTGTGCTGGCCCCACTTTTGTAGCCCACGGCTGTTGCAAGTCGTGACACGGGGACGTGGTACGATGGATGACCTTTAGGGTGCAAGGACCGGAGAGGATTGTCTCGGTCCCGTACGTTGGCTAGAGCAGGGCTTCTCGGCAGTGTGTGGCTCCCTTGCTAACGGTGAGCCCCCCAAACACACACACACACACACGGGGGACTCCATTCGTGTATCCGCCTTTACAGGCTCCTGGCTGTTGGTGCAGGGGACTCCATTTCGTCCTCAGAGAACCGCCTGTTCCCAGAGTTCTCTGGCAGCGCCCTTGGCACTGGGGCAGATAGATTCCTACTGGCTGCGTGTCTCCCTGTCACTCAGCTCCTGGCTCCCTTAGCCTCCAGCAAGCAGGCCCAGGGCTGAGCACATCTCCAGCCTCAAAGGAGGTGAGCGCCCAAAAGTCATTCAGACCATTCCCCGTGTCAGCCTGCAAATCAAACCCACAGTGAGTGAGGTGCCACTGCCACCGATTAGAAGGGCTGAGATTGAAAGGGCTGACCACAGGAGGGTGTGCGGGGACCGGAACTCACACACGCTCTTGTGTGGCCACTTTGGAACACAGTCTGACAGTTTCTTAAAAATGCAAAGGTGCACCTCCATGTGGTCCAGTCCCTCCCCTCCTAGGTATTTCTGCAAGATAAACAAAAGCACATGCCTGCACGCAGGTGTTCAGATCAACTTTATTTGTGATAACCCAAAACCGTCCATCAGTGGGTGGATGAATAAACAGTCTCCACGTATATTACTCAGCAACAGAAGGGAGTGAAGGATTGGTACCAGCAACAACATAACAAGGATGAGTCGCACAATAATTATGCTGAGTGAGAGAAGCAGACCAAAATAATAATAATAATAATAATAATAATAATAATAATAATAATACATACATACATACTACACGTGTACTGTGTCAGCCCATTATGTGAAAACCTCCAGAAAATGCAAAGTAGTCTCTAGTGACAGTACGCACATCGGCAGGAGCCTGGGACACGGTGTGGGAGAGAGGGAGGAACTAGACATGGGAGCAGGAAGCTTTTGGGGTGATGGATATATGCTTTATCTTGATTGGGGTGATGGTTTTAGGGTTATATATATATAAAAACCTGCCCAATAATACAGTTTAAATGCGTCCATTGCTTATCCATGATGTTCCCCTAAGAAAGCTGTTAACAATAAAGGCAACCCCATCCTCAGTCCACCGGTCACTGAGATGAATCTGACCGTACCCTCCTGGGGATGCCCCTTGTTTGTGCCAGCAAATCCTATCGGTGCAGCCAAGCTGCTGGACCTCGCCCCGGGCCTGTCCCGGCTCGCCTCGCCCTGCCTCCCTGCGAGATGGGACCAACAACAGCACCTACCTCCTGGGGTTGGTTGTTGGTGGAAGAAGGAGGCAAAATCCAAGTGCAGTGTTTTGTAAACACGTAGTACGGGGCAGCTGCGCAGGGCCCTGGGGGGACCCGAGGAGGGGGGGCCGTCGCTGGTGGTGGTGGTGGTGGGGGTTGGAAGGGGAACGGAGAAGAGTCGCCAGA